>JBAJNP010002745.1:0-45200 GCA_036877545.1 Yasuhikotakia modesta
TAAATAATAAAACTATTTTGCCCACATTTATTAAACAAGTCCAATTACACAAAACAGAGCTGGACTGAAACCATCAACAAAAAAAGCTTTCCAATAATTCAGTTGAGCCCTGTACTTAATAACGCTATTATCTCTGAAAAAATTAGCTTTAAAATTACTCTTAAAGATCTTCTGAAAGCATTTAATATCAAGACCTTCTGTGTTTTGTGACTAATGTTCCTAAATTACAGTTATAATTGCTGTACGTTTTGTAATGAATCTTAGACATGTGTAAACATGTATTTTCAAGCAATATTTGTATTTCATAATTAAGAACGTATAAATTTGTGGGTCAAATTATAAGCAAAGTGCAAATATAAAGTACAAAAAAAACCACACGTGTAGTTTACCAAGATAAATATGCCCTTGTAAAAAAACATTTGCAGTGGCTGTACTATGGTACAATAAAGGAAATGAAACAACTTCAGCTTTCAACACGGTACATCAAAGTACTTCCCATTGTTTTTTCACAGCGCATAAAAGAAACATGGTACTACCATGTTATCATGCCCAAAAACCTTATGAGTGCCTTGTTACATCACACAGCTATAAACTGTACCATGTTTACAAAAATATGTTATTAGCAGAGTACAAACTGTACACAAGAACGTTAATTACTAGGATACAATGTCCAGAAAAACTATTAAAATCCTAATATCAGCACAATCTTCTCTTTTGTTGTACAAGTGATTTATTAGACATAAGAGAACAATAGCCATTGACTGAGTCCCTGGAAACAGTTATCAGCAAATCCTGCTGAGGGGAGTTAAAAAGGGCGGGAGAGTGATTTGAACCACCCCTTCACTCAGTCCATTGCTTCCCCTGTAGCTGCTAAAGCCAATTGCACTATGTCACAATCTAATTAGCACAGCACTGTGAGCTGTAGCTGATGCCTTTTAGCCAACAATAATGGACGGAAATTATCTAAATTGATTTTTTTCCTGCGCAGGAGATTGGGGAGGCGTACACATGCATTTTCGGAATGAAAACATCACGCCGGCGGACCCATGCGCTATTTGAGGAAAATTATGGTTTGCGGCGGTTCAAAGTTGCAGCATAATTAAACTTAAAGGTGCATTTGGCAATTTTTTCCCAAGTAGCACAAATAAGATGACAGAATACGTGTTCTGAAAAAGCACATATGTCACTGTGACAGCCATAAACTCAGCCAATAAGAAACGTTCATATTTTATTTGTGATGTTGACAAAGTTAGCTAAAAATGCATACAGTTACATGTTAAATAGTTTTGCTTAGAATTTACTATCATACAACGAGTCAATGACATCACAGTCATTATATGATTGGCTTACATGATACACATTGACCTTTACAGTCATCATGGACACAGCGGAGTGACATTTTCCGTGTAATGAGAGAATCTGTATTGGGGTTGGTGCCATGTCTCCGGGGGAGGGTTTTTGTAGAAGGTGCACGAGGGGTCTAATTCAGTTTCAAACTCTGTCAGAGTTCAACACAGTCCTCACAATAATGCACCAATGGTTTAGTATAACAATGCACCTAGATTGCTTTCCAACAGTTCAATTATTGACATGCAGATCGTGTTGACAAAGCAAATAATGACAACAACTGACCTTCGTTCTTGCAGATTTAATTATGACATATATATATATATATTGTAATATAATTACAATAATTGAATCCGCATTAGCATTGCTTTGTGATGCATGTATTAGAATGCATACTGTATCACAAGGTGATATCATTGATAGTTGAACCTTTTGTTCACAACTTATGGCACCAGATTCAAAGACTGATAAAACTGCTCAGCTCTTTGCTTTTCATACTTTGTTGTGGCAACAGCTGCAGAGCTACACACGTCTGACACTTCAGCTAATGGAGGTTGATGCCAGTGTTAGTGTTGCAATGCTTTGTCCTCTCTTGGCTTTTGACAGTGGGGTAAAGGAGAAATGGGCTAATTAAAACACAAAATGACACAATTTCAGCTCTGCTTCATTGAGCCCTGCATATGAATGAGTTGCTAACGCTCCAGCGCGAAGCTGTCAAAACAATTGCAGTTGTCACACAAAGATTAAATAATGCTAATCACTTGCAGTAACTTTAGACACTTAAATTTACTTGACTATTAAAATTAGTATGTTTTCCATTAAAAAGTAATGGTATAACTACAGTACCACACAAGCTATTGCAGGACTACACACACTTTTAAACACACTGCTGCCACTTATAGAAAACAACAGGGAGCTAGAAACAACAAGAGTAAAGGTTTGAGTCCCAGCAAATAAACCGTACACCTTGTTTAACAGGTGCAATGTAACCTGGACTATCTTGTAAACACTATGATATATAAATATGGCAATTATTAAGAGTGCAGTTTAAAATTGTAGCCTACTGTAGATTCCATGAACTTTTGCTGACCTCCACGTTAAAAAGGGCAGGAAAAGGGCGATGGACAATTCATTAATGTGAAGAGATTGTTAAGAGACATTTTAAAAGGACCACTGGGGGAAATTTAGCCCAAAGAACAAGGTTAAAACCAAGGTAACGCCCCTCACTCTTTTAATAAAGTGCTTGGGGATGTTTAATGACCTTACAGCCACAGTCTAAGGTGACCTCTGAAGGACAGGCTGTTATGTGGAGCACATTAATGTAGTTCCTCTAACCAAACTTCATCACAGGTTGAGCAGAACTGAGAAACAACTTTGAAACCACCAATGAACAATAAACGTGATCTTATAATCTGTGTTTGCAAATGCACAATTTAGCTTGACTATAGCTCATATTTTGGATAGATAGTTTGAGCTATTAAGAAGTGAGCTATTGCTTTAAGCAATCATTTGTTTTCACCTCAGAAATCGCAAAGTAGATAAAACAATTCACAATTTCCAATGTTGAATTAATGTTGAACACTCAGAACACCTTAGAAACACCCTAGCAACCAACCAATCATTTGGACAACCAATAGAAAGCACTGACTATTAGGCCTCAAATAATTTTAAACACAACATGCAGCATGCACTGTCTAATGACTAAACACCCCAATGATTATACTGTCTGATATGGATTCATTTGATTTCTGTATTCTACACTGAGGATTGCTTGAATGTAGGCTTGACCAATTAGATCCACAAAACTTGGCAGAGATCCCAAAAGGCTTTTTGGTTCCTGTGGAAAATTACAAGCAGTCTGTGAGGCGATGACAGGAGACCTGAAGAGACAATTAGACATGATTTGAAGATCCTAGTGCCGATATAACCTCACATAGTGAAGGTTACTAAAAGGGTTGGCAAGATCTAACTGACAAGATGTGACGTACAAACCAGACATGTTTCGTAATTGTAACTGATGTCGAATTTAATTGTCTAGCGAAAAAGTCACAATGCCACAAAAGCAAGCAAGGTCTTAGGTATTGCATGAGTACAGGTGAACTCTCTTTGTTAATGTGCTAATAGTCAAGACAGCAATAGCTTAACTTCTTAAATGTGAAACTAGGACACATATACAGACTTAATATTCAACCGCTTTTTAAACTGTACCACAGTACTCATAAACTTTTAAAGCACTGTTGTAATCGTCTGTTTAGATTCCTCCATGAGAGTCCTACTACACACACACTCACAACTTTTGAAACTATCTGTTAAATAACTCATTAAATAAGCCGAAGTCTTTAGGGCAATGCAAAATGTAAAAGTTAAGCTTTATTTGTGAACTCAGCAATATAGCAACTTTATATATTATATATAGCTTTATATATTTTGCCATATATTTTGGTCGCACAAAATGGTCGGCTAGAAGGGTTACGCTACTGTTAATAAACCTTCTTCATCACGGACTAATAACACAGAGTAATTTCTTTTCCAGAAATGTTCCTTATAATTTCAAGCCTGATTTTCTTTGCTTCGAATCAAAGTTGTGAACCAAACATTCAAATACCAGACTTGCACATCAAAACACGCAAGACATGCAAACAGATGAAGCAAATTAGCACGGTCTACATTTTACTGAGCTTGGAATATTGTAATAGAATATTGTAATAGAATAGAATGGAGCAGAAAACGCCATGACAACAGCTCCACACCTCAAGCGGGAGCAGATTTCTGTAAGAATCCAGGAAACAGGAAGGTGGCAGGTGTCACACCAATTATTTCCTCATTAACAATTTTGTGCGGGAGATTATACGCCAAATTTAGCAGCAAGTCATTTGATTCTATCTGAGGACAGCAAAGGTGTTTATTGGTAATTTTCGAACCTCAGTCTTTTCTCAAGGTGATAAATAACAAAATAATCAAGCAGTTCTGGGGCATTTGTTGTTTTTTTGGATAAATCAAAGTGGATTTGCAGCTGTAGCTGTGTTTTAATCACAACCGCAGTTTTTATTTAGAGTTTGGCAGGTTGAAATAGAACAACCATGAACAAACTGGGTTACAAAGACAGTTTTTGGCTTTTAAGCCAAAACAAACAATTAGCCATCTGATAAAAATATCAACTTTAAATGTTCATGCATCTTGCTTCTAAAATCCCAACAAAAAGGCTTTTACCTGAGGCGTTAGGGTGACAGCAGTTCTATCATGCCTGTAAAGGTCAACTTTCTTAGGACAGAAATTTTTGTGTTCACATGTAAACAGAACTGACCTGGACACCTCAATGTATGTTTACAGGGTTAGAGTGCCCTTATAAAAGACCTTATACCACCATATAAAAACTGAAGGCAGAGGAAATCTGATGACATTAAAACAGAAAAAAGATCATGTTTTATCTGAACACACTGGAAAGAGATACTAGTTCATCCTGGAAAGATATGAGAACACCACGGTTTAGCTGAGAGGTGCATTCTGGGAAACCGTTCTGGTACAGCTGACGCAGGCTATCTGTCAACAGTACAAAGACGTCCACCGTGAAGCAGCCCAAAATGATTAAGGTACTATATCAAGATTCATATTACAGCAATAACACTAGCAGGAGTGGATGTACATCATCACAGACGTTTAGGGCTGTGATTAATCACAGCACATGTACATACAGCAGATCAGTGTGATATTGACTGTAAACAATGCTGTTCTGGTCCAATGACAAATGGAGTAGAAAGAATATATACAACAATGCACACACACACACACACACACACACACACACACACACACATTATATGGTACTGCATTGCAAATTGCACATTGTTCAAAATGGTGAAACATTCAATATAACAAATCCTTCAAATACAATCTCACATCTGGCTATGAAACCTCATCTTCAAAACAGTAACATTCAAAAGTCATTATTATTTCCACGTTAAAGAGAAAAATGAACGCAGGCTTTCTGAGATCAAAGTATAAAAACAAGAAAACTGATTTCACATTCAATTATGAAAGTCAACAGACAGATTTTTACTAAATGTAATTTCCAAACCATCAACTTTTATCTTTTCCATCCATCTCCTCTGCATTTCTCGTTATTACTAACACACTGAACCAATCTAGATGTGTGCAGATATAGAGAACTTTTCTACACCAGCCTTCAGTCTTCAAGTGTTAAACATCTGCTCAGCGGTACACACACTTGAGCCTGAAAGACGTCTAATTAGGAAGCGCTGGATGGCGGAGAGCCAGCTATCAGCAACTTCCAGGAACGAGATCTCAAAATAATTCATTATCATTCCAGAGACAGACCATTTCCAAACCCTTTCCTGCATCTTCAAAGCAATGTTCTGTGAAGTTCTGATGGAAACCACTGATCACAGGTTTGGAAAGTTCAAGAGATGTCAGGAAAAGTCAAAAGACAAGCAGTCCTAATCAGTGAAGCTCTCAATCTAAGAAGTGACAGAGTCCATTTTCCAAGAGTTTAACAGAAATATCTCAAGCGTGTCCTTTGTACCAATCTTGATTTGTTATCCCTGGAATGTATTCTTGTAAAGCTAAGTTGTAAAGCTGTCCAGCTACAAACTCCAAATCTCAAGAGAAAGAACAACATTTCTACACAGTGTAACAACATTTTTTTTCCACAGTGTAAAGTGACTTTTAATATGCCAACCACAAATCCAGCTTTGGAATTAATTTTAAATCTAAGACACCGTTTGTCCTTTGTTGGGTCTCTCAGAAGTCTAATTTCTTTCAACACAAGCTCGTTATTATCTTTCACCTCCCCACAGGACATCTTCTGTCTTAAAATTCTGGTGCTCTGACCCTCTTCTCAGCCCACATGCACACAACAGGGCTCAGTAGGTGTCAGACTTCCCCAGGCAACATAGCAGGCAATTAACTGCCGATTACTTCTGGAGATCAGACCAAAGTCACCCAGCTTTCATGCCAACATGTGTGCCCGTTTCCTCAGGACAAATGGGCTCCTAAAAAGACAAAAATGGCTGTTGAATCAGACAAAGTCATAGACTTGGTGTGACCCCCATTGATCAAATCCACACAAACCAGAAGCTCAGTCTGGGTTAAACCAAGTTAGTGTTGCGGTATAACTAACTATATAATCTATAGTTCTTTATACCTGCAGTGCATAAATCCATAGTCTACCCTGTAAACCGTGTTTGCTGATGGCCAATTCTAATGTACGGACCTGCAGTGTTTGTATAAACCAGCCATTAGGAGAATTACTCCAAACACCAGGCATTGACAAGTCAAATAAAAGGTCTGATACAACTGGGACTTCATCTGATTGGCTGCAAGGGTAACCAGGAAAGAAAATTAAGCAATGACTGGAATTTATGATGAGTGCTATTTTAATTCACACTTTTCATTACATCACTAAATTATGTCCAGGCATGTGGAAACATCATAAAATACGGGTTGAAATGAAGAAAAAGCCATAAACGTACCCTTGTTTGTTTGAGTCTACCAGAATGCGAACTAAAATCCCCGTAACAGCCACAAGGATGGGATAATGATCAACACTCTCCAGACCTAGGAAGAATATAAAACAATTTACTTTAATAATTACATTTTTGGTTATGCCATCTTATTATTAAAGAAATAATTTACCTAAAAATCTGAATTTTCCTATAATTTACCCTCATATCATCCCAAACCCAAAATACTTTTTCATTTGTGGAACACAAAAGAAGATACTTGAAGAAATGTTTTGGTGGTTTCACATTTATACAATGGAGATCAATGGGCCCCCTGTTGTGTGGTTACTAGCATACTTAAAATATCTTCTTTTGGGTCCCTTAGCGGAAAATAAATCACACAGGTTTAAAATGACATCAAAGTAAATGACAAGATACTCAACTGTCACTTCAAATACTTTTATTTATTAATTCCTCATTATCTTATGTACCTATTTTACTTAAACAATATGAGGTATGAGAGGATATATATTATGAATATAGACTAAAGGGAGTCAGTAAATGTTTTGGGAGCTGAGAGTTGGCAGCAATCTCTGATGTAGTGTGTAGTGGCGCCTTAAGGTTAATGTTGATTTCCCAGAGTAAAGTACATGGTTGTCTGGTGGTATAATGTACTTTAATGTGACTGGAATATTGTATGGATCAATAAAAATCCAAGACCCTAACTATCCATTTCATACTGCATAAGCAATAACCATATTATGAATGTGAAACAGCAGCACATTGTCTAATGCCCTTCAGCTATGACCTGTTATTCACAATACATCGCTCTCATACCTTATTGCTTAGGCAAAACTGATATAATAAACTTTTGAATAAAAAAAATAAGTAATTCCAAGCAAAAAAATAAAGTATTCCAAGCAAAACCGGCAGTAATTTCAAGCAAAACCATCGTCAAGATATGCAAGTACATTATTACGTTATTTTCAACGAAAATGCAACTTTACTTAACACAATTACATTAAGTAATTGTGCAGTGTAATTTGTACAGGTTTTTTTAAGGACTGGAGGAAAATATATAAAAATTAAACTTAACTATAAAAATGATGATATAATGATATAAAAATGATGATAAAAATGAAATATTCATCATGTGGTGATCAAATCAAAATCCACTAAAGCCCAAATGGTATTTTATGCTCCCTACCAAGAGAACAAACCCGAGACCACAGTGGCCTGGGTCATAATGCCCCCATTATGGGTCTAATAACAACTGCACTACAAACAAGACTCCAGCTAACGCTACACTCTTCTGTTCACCCCGTTCAGGGTGAGGTTCAAGCTACCAGCACGAGCCAACCTCATGCATTATAAATTTAATAGTGTACAATGTCACAGGGGAAAAATTGGCCCTCGTGCAATGAGGACGGTTTCAATATCCTTCTGCAGAATTGGATTATGGTTTTCCTCTATCTCGCCTCCCAATCTCTCGCCCTATTCCCCAATATCATTCCCGGACGAAATGGCTGACTTTTCAAACTTCCGAAAGGAGCTTCAGAGGTGATAAAGCACTTTACGAAAACTTTATTAAATTAATCTTTTTATTGTTCTTAGTTCTGGGACTTTAAACTAGATCCTGAAAATGAATGATAAATGCAAAATTGATTGTTTGGTAACAACAAATCATATTTTCGCCCAGAGGGGAAAATACAGATTTGCACACTAGGCACTTGAGAAGTATAATTGCATTCGAGTGTGAACTGAAGTGTGCGCTTTCATGTTTGATGCTCCGAACAATTTGCATTAATCTAGAAAACGTCTAGATTTTTTTTTGCAGAACAAAAAGAAAACGTTACCTGGGAGGCGCAGGTTGACCACCCGGTCAAACAGGTTTCGTTCTGCTGTAACTCGATTTAGCACCTGGTTCAAGAGCTGCAGGAAAAACATCATATAGAAAATGTTATTAAACCAAAATTTTACAGGAGAAAAAACTGAAATGGTTAAAATGAAGAAGATTTGTCTGGTCCAACGTTACACCTCACTAACTCCAAAGCAGAGGGAATGTGATTGTTGTTTAGGGAGCCTAGATTGAATTTAACTGATGCTATGATGTCATATGTTAGTCCACATTTAAGCCTGTTGTAAAATATCTAGTTTTATAAACAATACATTATTATTCAATATTTAAGTAAAAAATTCAGTGCTCAAGTACAAGTACAGTTGATTTTACACCAGACACATAGTCATACCGCCCATCTTTAAATGCGACCATCTCATTCTGTCCAATAAGTGCTGCTATTATAGACTGAGAAATAATGTCAATGTGAGGCAAAAGTGTGTGTGTGTGTAGAGGAGGGGTGTGCATAAGGATGTCCGCTGTGCTCACAGGTGTGTTTCAAACCCTGATTATAAGCCACAGGTAAACAGACGCCCCACTGGGACTGAATCCCCCACAAAACAAAAATTAAATTTAAAAGCCTTTATTTCAAATTCAGGCCACAGAGCTGCTAAACATGCCAAGACCCTGAGAAAGAGCCACACACTCCACATTTGCATATGAACATATATTGTCCACATTTGTTTGGCTTGCACTCAAAAACAAGGGCACACCAAACATAATCAGCATTTAATTGACTTTCATCCTGTTGATTCACTGCCTTCATTTAGTTCTTTGTTGCCATTTTGGCCTTAAAACAGAAAAAACAGCTTTAGTTTGTTTTAAACTCAAGTTGACTACACTGTGACATTCAACCACTACAGGGCTGGGCAGCATGACCAAAGCCTTACAATAGGAATAACTTTATAGCAATTTTATATTGCATTAATGGAATTAAATGTTATAGTATATTTTCACTATAATTTGGAACTTAATACAGACCACAAAAAATGTATTACAAATGTTGCCATTAACAATTAAAAGTCTGGCTACAGTCTATTGAATACTATAATAAAGTGCCACCATTCATTGGCAAGTAAGGCAACAGTATGACACAAAGTTAAATCTCTATTGCAGTAAACTTCAGTGCGTAATTAATTTGTGCTACGAACATGATGCCTATACACTATAGAACCTATAGTATTTGATTACATACAGTAAGCATGAAATAGTAATAAACAAATCATAAAATAACTGCGCAGAAACCACTAAGAATACCCCAGCAAGCATTTAGCAACCATCTGACACCACTCGAAAAACTATTATTTCTCTGGTGTCAATCACTCACCTGAGCCAATCGGCGAAGCAGCAGCTCAGCTGAGGGGCGAGACCAGTCCAGGAATATTTCTGGTACTAGAGTAATGGTCATTTCCAGAACCCGTAGCAGACTGACGGAGAGGTCAAAGCAGGTTGCACACACTTTCAGCTGTCGTGTGTCCACAAAGTTTCTCTCCGGTCTCTCCGCTGCTTGCTGTATCTGAGAAATACAATGAGACACCAGAAGAGACCTAATTGAGAACCCCCGGAGATCTGATAGGATGCCTGAGTTATAATGTCTCCCTAACAGTTAATTCCAAAACCACTTAAATGCACCCACTGTTTTGTTTGCTCTGCTTAATATGACGGTGGGTTTGTACTTTGACACACTGGGTGTGTATGCAGCAAAACAAAAATGTTACCAATGCCATAATAAAAAAATTGCTTATTCACAGATGCTTTTCAAATCAATGAAATGACTGAGTGTCTGTCTCTTGCAAGTGTTTATCAATAGCAAGACTGTTGCTTATGGGGTGGAAGGTCACACAAGATCCAGACACTAACAAGCATTAACAGGGTCTAGAATTACTACATACAACCTCTAATTGCTTGTGATGTTACTAAGGCTCCATAGTAACCTTATAATCTTCACCTATGGAACATATAGAAAAAGGAACTACAGAAAAGATTCCCTATACTATCATATATATTAGTCTCCTCACAGCACTCACTTTTGCCCTAGATTACAGCTCTGCACACTCTGGGAAATCTCTCAGTCAGATTCATGAGGCGCACCCTGGGACGCTTTTGAACACAACTGAAGGACTTCCCCAGTATGACAGGCAGTGCTTTCCCTTGCTGTCCATTCCAGCTCATCCATTTCAAAGCCACAGAGACCGGAATAATGTAGAGGACTTGCGGGTGGGCACTTTTTCAGAGAACATTGCAGCGGTTGCACAGCAACTCCTTGGCAACCCCCCAGCAGTGGTTTAATACACACGCAGTATTTGAAAAAAAAGCTTTAGGTTTAATTCTGTAAAGGGTAAAAACCTTTAAATGACGCACCAAAACAGACTATCTTGTTGTTTTGAAATTCATATTCTTTTACACTTTGTTTTTATTTAACACTCCCGGAAAGCGATCCAACACATTACAAACTTCCCTGGAGAACTCCGTCTCCTAATTCAGGGATCATCTCAGATGAAATCCGCTCCTAAGATCTGGCCAACCTCCGGGTGAAAGAGCCAATCCGCCGCAAGCGTAATTACAGTGCCCTGACTTTCCTGAAAAGGCATTGATTTACAAGCAGTGAAAAGAACTTGGTGGGAAACTGCCTTCACATCTGAGGTTTATTTTACTGTTAGTATAGAGCTGGGAGGTTTTGCTTTTCTCTGTACTGTATCTTGCCCTGAGGCTCCATAGCCTGCATTTAGTAATGGCTCCACCATGGGAGGGGCTGCTTTCCACAAAAGGTTGTTTCCATGGTGTCCAGACCCAGCGAATTAGCGCACAGCTGGGAGAAGTTTTTAAGGAGGTGAATAGAGCGTGAGGTAAATCTGATTTGCATTTCCTGAAGGAAACACCATCTCTTTCTAAACAGCAAAAAAATAGAAGTTAAGGTCATCTTAAGTCTAGGCAACGGTTCCGCATAAATGCTTGAACAAAAGCCTGCATCTTGTTTACCACAGGCAGTAGATTTAGCTTTAAAGCATGATGCAACATCGTTTTTGTGACATAACTGTGACAACTGCATTGTAACTAATGAAATTGTGACATAACGAAACTAATGAAACTGTGTGGAGGTCTGCAATCTCAGGACCGTTGCAGGCTTGCATAATTACTGAGGTGGATAATGTGTCTCAAACACGTTCACCCTGGCAACCACCTAGCATCTTATTTCTAATCTAGTTATCATTATAACAGTTCTTAGATCATCAATCAACAACTGAAGAATATTTTCATGTCAGCAAAGATTCTTTGGCAAAGAAAATGAGATAACGGTAATTTTAACATGAAATGACAGTCATGATTACGTTGTTATTATGAAAACTTTACAGGCTCTGATTGAATTAATGGAAAGGTAATCAGATAGGGAGAAAACCTTTTTCCTATATTTCTAAAGAACTGGAGTAGACAAATCACTAAAACCTAAAAGTCTCTCCTGATAAACTTATGAAAAAGTTCAAAACCTTTTCAACCAGTCAACTTTTTAACCAATGGTAGAATTTGGGGCAGGACAACCTGTTGGTCCAACCAATGGCACATCACTGACACACAGCAGCTATCGAACTGTATGGATATCTATTATAAAGAATTAAGTTGTCATGAGCGTCTTACCTCCTGAATCATGCCGATGAATTCAGAGAAGGCCCAGTTGAGCTGATTCAGGACACTGTTGAGGAAACTGGCGGCCATGTCTTTATCTTGACTGAGGAGCTCAGCCATGTGTTTCTGCAGCAGAAGTGATGGGCAGGGCTCTGTAGCCAATCAGAAAGAAGCACATCAATTATGTCAGTCATACGCATGTACATTTGGTGGGATTGAAGTGTACTGATGCTTTTTAGGATATACAGCTAGAGCAGGAATCTTAGAGTTTCTTTTTTCCATACTGAAATTGGTTTTGTTACCATGGCCATACTGGATGTCATAGCAACAGCACAAATTTCAGGTACCACAGTTAGACAAGTGATACGGACCCATGAATAGAGAGATGAATGGTGTGAATGTGTCATCTTCAGGAATAGAACAATTGAGTTTTCATGAGCCACTATAGTACATTAGTATACTTCCTACTATGGAAATAATCTATATCACGGGTATATACACGTTACTGTCACACTGCTAGATCTACCCTGTATTATAACGGGCCTGTCCTTTTAGCCACGGATGTTACATGCTGATGACGTGAGAATTCTTTGAAATAACCAAACAGGAGTTTCCATGAAAACCACTTTAAAAAAAAAAGTCATTTCTTTCTTGTTATCGTTTTATACAACCCACAACTGTACATACAGGCAATGTCAAATACCATCCCATCATTAACCTGTTGCGAGACACGAACAATCAACTGTGTGTCACTTTCTTACAAAATGACAACAGCCAATATCAAACTAACAAAACAGAGGGCTGATGGGAAACCATCACCCCTGTCCCTTTTATTGCTGCTATCTGGCCACGTCTGGTGAAGGCAGAAAGGGCACATTCTCATTACATGCGCACAAAGAGAACACTGGGTAATTTAATAGCTTATCTGGGCAAGCACAGCCATCGCAAACACAAAGAGCCTTGAGCGCAGTTTTAAAAGCAGGAGCAAGCACTGGCAATAAAGCTCTAAATAAAGCTAATCGTTACATGCCGAGGCGCACGTCTGTGATTGAGAAACAACCTTTATATTTAATTAAACGTCTGCCTTTGCTTATTGCTTAAGTGGCAGGTTAGGAAATAGGGGCTTATGTGCAAGGACAAATACATATAAAAACATATACAGTATATTATAGGCAGAGATATACAAAGACCATCAAAGTATGGGATTGTTGTGATATTTACGACATGGCAAGCACATTCCAGGAGAAAAATACAGCTGAACATTTATCACATCGAGTGCTGTGTGATAAACTGACTCCTATGTATCCTATGTAACTTATCCTGTGTGATAAACTGACTCCTGACTCCAGCCTTCCTGTTCAATTGGTAGAGCATTGCGTTAACACCGCTATGGTTGTGGGTTCGATCCCAGGGGAAGGCAAGTCCTGAGAAAAATATGTGTACCTTGAATTCACTGTAAGTTGCTTTGGATAAAATGTCATCTTATTCATCTGCCAAATGAATAAATGTAAATGTATACAGTCAACTCTGTTCTAAAATCTTGCAAGCTTGCTTCGTAGGCAGCATTGCGAGGCGCCACAGGAATGCTACTCGACAGGAAGGCTTTTATATGAGGTAGCCTGTGGTATTCTGATAAATTTATTTAAACTCTAATGCAGCATCAAATGTATCGTTCACATAGAAGGAAATCCCATAATGCACTGGGACAAGCTCAGGGAACACATTTACATTTTACATAAAATGTGCTTTTTTATATACATCTTATTTATAAATATAGGGCAGCATATAATTACCACATAAGAATGTCATATGACTGTGAATATCATGAATTTTTGGAGAGAATTTTTTTAAGGCACACAGGAACAGTAAATATAGTCAGTCTATTGTGTATATTCCTTAAAAGTAAATTCAGCTTGCTTATAGAGTTTTTAGGGCTCTTTAGAGAGACATTACAGAAAAAAGATGACAGGGAATTTTTGAAATGACTTTTGTGGGAAAGTTGCAGGCTAAATGCACACCTGGGACTGCAATATATATACACATATATCTACATACATACATAAACTGTATATTATATATATACACACATATACACACACACACACACACAAACTATATTTATGTGTGTGTATCAGATACAGAGATTGTTTACTAGGAATCAGGCTAAAGGATTTCCCACAGTTCCTCATTAGCTCTGCCTATATCTGAGAAAATAAAAACTGCACAGTGGTTTTTTATGCTAATCATAGCTACATATTCATGATAACATTTACATAACATGCATGTGTAACCTTTGAATATTTAAATAAGACAAGACGCAGTCAGTCTACAGAAAACCCAAAACATCACTATCCAACTCAAAGTACGTTTTTTGTAATAACTTGACCATTTAACATTTAATTTTACCCTTCTTACCAAAATACATTTATTATGCTGACTATTGGCAAAACTTTATAAAAGCTTTCATAACTTCATTAAATTAAGTCATTAACGATCATTTTACATAATACTTTCAGAACTTAATGCTTAGATCATTTGTTAACATACACTGAAATATCTAATGCCATGATGATTAATATTTTTTCATTATATTTAAATGTACATTACTATACCCTACATTAACTATTGATCTATTCATGAACGTGTTTTTTAATGACTTCCAAAAAAGGTAAGACAAAAATAGAACCATAATTACTACAGAGAAACTACGGTAATATAGTGTCAGCTACCACCGCTCTGTAAAGTATCAGCTAAAAGTTCTAGAGCTTTCTTACTATTCAAAAGCAATAAATGAAGAAAATTATGTTTACAGTATTTAACTGGCATTTTAACTAACAATTTTAGCTAATAGCTAAATACAGGTGGAATACAATACAAGTAAAATACAAGTGAACAGTATTTTAAAGTATTACTAGTACGTTCATTTAGGCCAAGTATGGCCATAATAAATGTTAATTCTGTTTAACATTTGAGTTGGAGCACAGCCAGAGTTTTGAGCTGTATAATTGACTAATATTTTACAACAGGACACATAGGGGAAACATTAACGACACTAATTAGGCGCTATTATAGAGAAAAGGTCAAAAAATACAGACAAGGATGAAACACAACAGGAAAGAAACAGCTGAGGGAACAAACAGGACAAAATAGAACGACTATATCTTCATAAAGGTACAAGACAGCACTAAAGATGTTAAGACTGGGTAAATGGACACATTCCTAAGTGTGAGTCAGTCTGTGAGGCAGGCCTCTTATATCAGTCAGTACCACAACATCAGAGGAAAGCGGCACTTAGGATAGTGTTTCTTTAATAATCAGGGTCAACGGAAGGGAAAGAGAGAAACAACTGAAAGCGAAACTTACTTTGAAAACTAGCGACTGACAAATCCCCTGGACATCATGCAAATGAGAGTGAACAGAGATGGAATTAGAATCGACACAACACTCGTCAGACCGAGGAAGGAATTCATGCATGGCATAAAACGTAGAGAAAACATCAGAGGGTCCCTTTCTCAGAGTTATGTAAAGAGAGAAGGAATTTATGTGCAAAGTCTCTTCTTGTAAAGTTAAAGCCTCATCATCAAGACTTTATCACTTCACAAAAATCAAAATTCTGGTCCTAGGTCACCAAAGTCTAGTTATTAAATTCTGGTTACTCAGACTTATCTTTGTTTGACCTTTAGTGGGACTTAAAAATATGAGATTCTGAGAAATCACGCAAGTCTTTTCCAAACAATGGCAGACCATGGTAAACATGTTTGACAAAAAGCCACTTAAAAGTAACCATATGACTTTAATCTTTTCAGAAGCCAAACTGCAACCATGTGCAAAACTCCCCTTTGTTTTACTGTAAGTTTGTAAAGGGTAAATAAACAGTAACACAATTACATGAGAAAGGCACTTTGAAAGGTCAATGTAACCGTATTAATGAATTTCTGTTAATGTGTTTATTATGTCTTTGATAACCCCATCCCATAACAATACAAACAAAGTGATTCCTGATTGATCGGTTTAAATGTCAATCAGACCGCTATTCCTGTCTAAGTGGGCGGTCCTTGTCCAGTTTAGGCTGTATAAACAATAAGACCTTTAACTGCAATCAAAGGATTGTGATACCCATTAATTAAACAGCTATTTAGGCACTGATATAACAAACTCCATTCAGATACTTAATGGACACTTTTCTAAAAGTAATTAATTCTTAATTTATTACTAATTAAGTAAAATGGGTTGCAAATAGTGTTTCAGACTGACTTTAGAAGTGAGTTTTCACAAAGTCACAATGGACTTAAAATTCAAAGATGTCATTTTGACCCTCCAAAGAATCGCAGTGACATGTCATTGCGCGGAAATACATCAAATGAATCTCATCTTGGTGCATCTCATTAAAAATAAAACTCAGAGTATACAGTTGTTGTGTAGACCAAAAATAAAAGAAATATTGTTGGTCTACACAACAGCTTTGACTTTATAAACGATCTCTTAAAAAGTATTGATCCGACAGGCCATTGAAAGAAAATGGACAAGCGAATAGGCTAATTGCTCAGTCTGTGCGAGTACGTGAATGTAGGTGCCAAGTTGAAATCTAATGAGTTTAAAGCCATGTGACGTCAAATCTGCCCCGCTAACCCCTGCATGTGAAGTCAGTGTTCAGCATTATTGATCTTTGTAATAATCAGTGGAGGATGTTGACTCCAGAGTCAGAAACACTAAACAAAACTGGCAGCCATCGTTTGATGCCAAACAGATATTTTACAGACGTAGCATGACAAAATTTTTGAATCACAAATTGCTGAATGTGTGACATTAATAGCTTGGTTTACTTGCAAAAGTTACTATGACAATCATCTTTATTACCATTGCTTATACTTTCACTATGGTTAAGGAATTTAATTGAAACATTTTAAGGTTTGACTGCCCAATGCACAATGTCCACCACACCATACACCATAGTAACCAAACAGCAACTCCCTAACAATGTTATTCAACTTTTACATATGCAAGCAACACACATTTCCTTGTGAGAATGAAAGTGAACTGTGATTTGCTTGATCTGCAAATGTGGGGCACTAATTAAATCCTGTTTATTTGACCTCACACATAAAAACAAGAATTTATGAGAGGAGGAAAAACATAATTTAAACAAAAATGCATAATATACAAAAATATGTGCATGACTTTAAAATAAACTTTAACTTTATGGTGATTTTTACAAAACAAACCAAATAAACAGCCAAACAAAATGTATCAAACAAAAAGTGAAAAACCCACAGAAAAACTAAACAGATAGAAAACAGGAGAGATGTGAAGTTTTTAGTTTACGATGGGCTGAAATAACTGTCAGTGACTCACTCTGCAGGCTGGGCAGGTTGGCGTCCTCAGGTTTGGTCTTTAGCAGGTGAGGAAGACGTGTGTATCTGTAGCCAAAGCCACAACCCTAAAGACAAGACCCAGACAATGTGATGTCACACACACTTATTACTGTGGCTGCTATACTAAGGTCATGGGGTTAATTATCAAAAAACAAGCAAATATAACTTAGATGCACTGTAAGCTATTTTCAATAAAAACATTGACTATGTGAATGTAACATTCCAGCTGTTGATGTTGGTAGCAACATCAGCTGTTCTTGATGTTGGTAGCACCATGCTATACTTACATTCTCATGCTGATTTGTTTCTGTGCTTGTTTTCAATTTTATTAACCTCACGAATATGCAAACGTTAACCCAGGGTTTAAACACGATGTCTCAAAACCCAACCATCTATGGTTAGTACTATCCCAGGATAAAGCATTTACTGTGTAAAGCACATAAGGGTTTAGTATGACATAGAGAAATGAATGTGTATAGAGAAGAATTCATACATTAAAAAGAATCATATTTAGGTACAGTGTGAACATGATTTAAAGATGTTAGACAGCCCAAACTGCAAAGAAATTAAGTGTTAATGTGCCTGTAACCAATAATCTGTTAAATATTATCTGTGTGCTTGAATTACACCCTGAAGTTGTGTTTTAAAAAAGCTAGAACTAGGAAAATGAGCAAAGAAGAGCTACAAAGTTCATTTTTAGACAAATAGACTGAATAAAGCTTTCTCTGAGAGATACAGAACAATGCACTCACTTTTTCAAGAACAGAACAAACGTTAAAACAATGAAATGGGAGTTGCTGGTTCGCCAGAGACATTTCATAATGTTACATGGAAGCAGCAGCTGAGATACTCCGCATAATGGCTTTGATACAAGGCATCTATTCTGAGCTAAAATCTAATGACATAATAGAGGGAGAAGATGAAATGAAAGCCAGTTAGAGATAAAGGGAAGGAAAATAAGATGCAGCGTACCCTCCACAGACGAACCAGAATCCAGTTGGTTTGAGCCCACGGTCTCTGTTCATACGGAGCCAGCAGGTTCCTCATCATAGCAATTCGCCTGAGAGATATCGCAGGATATTTCATTTTATTACATGCAAAATAACAGAGACAAACAAGGCACAGACTGTACGAACCACAGATAAATACATTCTATGGGATAAAGACCCTTTAAAAGAAAGAACTCTTACAATCACACACTTTAATTTAAAACTAGGTGAACGTAGTGACTGGAACGATAACACATTTATGTTAGTAGCACCAATATTTAAGGCTAATTGCTTGCCATAGTTACAAAAAGTTATGTAGTTGCTTACTGGTCCTCAGGGATGCGTTCGACAGCTCGTAAGGACTGTGGGTAACACACGTAACTGGCCAAAGCCTGCATCAGGGAATCTTTAATATCTATTGAGCAAAAGAAATACAATTAAAGTAATATTTGTGTGAAAATAAACGACTGATGTCCATGTTTTTTTCAATAGACGTGAGTAACAGTTTTCTAATTGAAGTAAAGTTATGGTGCACTGTATCAAAGAACCTTTATATTTTAGTGAAAAAGTGAAAGTGAAAAATGTGAATATGAAGTATTATTGGTCATTGTTAACATCATGTTTATGGCAACTAAATGCTATTACTAGTCAGAAGTAGGTCATGTACTTACCCAAAAAACCTCAAAACTAAAAGCCTATAAAAAGCTAAAAAAAAAGCTAAAACTGAACTTAGTCAATGTTTATCAGTACACTAGCATAAAGCTAACAGAACTCAAAACACTCATTTTTATTTAATGGGGTCTTTAAAAAGGTATCATGCTTGCACTTGAATGCATTAATCATTTACCGCCTCAACTTGCTTTTGTTAGGAACAAAAATAGAGGCTTTGGTGAAGACAAAGAGGAACGATACGTGAACCAAACACTCGAATGTAACAAAAGACGACAACAACGAGCCGTAGTTATAGAGCAAGTTTAGAATAACAGCAGACGTATTCAAAACAGCCGCTTTGTTTGCTTGCAGTCAGACAGCAGTGTTTAAAAATTAAACATTCAGTAACCAACCACACAGAAACAAGATGGATGTGCAAAAAAAAAAACACGCCTCGGCATTACAGAGTGTGAACATAATAAAAAAAAACCTCGTTTGTCAAACACAATTTAAATAAATTGATCGTGTCTAATAACATCTGTTCATTTGCATAGTACTTTGGTTCTCGTGGATCATGTATTTAGTGTTTACTTCACAGTTCCAATCTTCAACAGAACATAAATAAAAAACTCGGCTGCAATTGACTTTATTCTGCCTGAGAGCAGAAGAGAAAGCTTTTAATTACACCTTTACATGAGAAATGAACTGCAGTGATGAACGACGCCGGCCACTGGCTATATTAAGTTAAAGAAATCCCATTAAAACAGCCCGACAAACGGATTTTTCACATATTCTGGGCTGTTCGCCTTTTTTGAGATCTTCCTGCAGGTAATGGGAACAGAATATTAACAGAGAACAGAGAGAACGAACAAGAGCGAGACAGAAATGGATTGGAGACGGGGAGAGAGAGAGAGAGAGTGAAAAGAGACAGAATTGGTGATCATGGTGATAGACAGATAGACAGAAAGACAGACAGGAAAGAAACCGAGAGTGTGTTTGAGAGAGAGAGAGAGAGAGAGAGAGAGAGAGAGAGAGAGAGAGAAGACAGTGATCACAGTGACAGACAGAAAGACGGACAAGAGAGAAACAGAGAGTGTGTTTGAGAGTGAGAGAGAGAGAAAGAGAGGGGGAGGGCGAGAGAGAGACTCCATGCATTAACACAGGAAATGTCTTGCAGTTTGAGAATTCAGAACAGGCCTAATTTAATATTTGTGTCATAAATCATAATAGCTCAGGCTTTTCTCTGTCTGGAACAAGTTAATGTGATTACATCCAGCTACTGATGGTTAGGATCACCACATCTACAGCAGGTGTGCATCTACAGATGATCCTCCTGAAGAAAGACCCTCTGTTGAACAGGCATCTGATTTAGCATCAACAAGACTTTTACATTAGATAGACTCTGTAATTAGCTAAACATCACTTGCTCAGATCTAAGGTTCAATAAGCTGTAGCTTGATTATAGCAGACATGACATTCATAGCTGGTGCAAAATTAGAAACTCCTACTAGCAACTATCCAGTACAATATTACTGGACCAGTAATATTCATAGACAAAGTCGCTTGCAGTGTGGGCGGGGCTTAATGACCAGAGTATTGTTGGTAAACTACTTGAATTTAGCACTATAAAGCAACACCCTAGCAACCACATAGCCCTGCCCTAGCAACCAACCAGAGCATCTTAGCAAACCACCCACAAAATCTTGACATAGTGGAACTTGCACTTGCCCCAGATAATGTAAAAATCTCATTATATTGTACTACTAGAAAATATAAGCACATCAGATGTAATTGTGTGCAAGTGTCTACAGAAGGTTTCTCTTACCTGTTCCGACAATCCGCGGATCTGCGAAGTGTTTGGCGAGAATGGCTGCAAGCTGCGTGAGTGTGTCCTCATAACCTGAGGGTGAAATTCAAGTGTCAACAATATAAAACACAAGCACAGATGAAACTCAAAAGAAACAGCCTGAAAATGTTGCTGAAGTAAAGTGATAGAATCTTTGGTTTATGTTGATTTAAAGAAAAGTGAAAGTGAAAGCGATTTAATGCAAATTGGTGGCAAACGTTGATACTAACACTGGCTATTCACGTCAAAATCACAGTGCACATTAACACAAACAAATTGATGCTTTAAAACTGTTACCTACTGTACTCTGTACTCTGTTTATTCACATTTTTGCAACAACAACACTTGCATGGTTTTTCCAGTTAATATAATGCAGCTTATGTGTATGATGCATTAAAAATATATGATTTGGCCATTCCGACAGATACATTTTTCATTTAAAGACCTTGTTGACCCACAAATTAGCATTAAATGAATACAGTACACATTTACAGAAGCTAATGTGAAGAGCAATAACTGACAATGACCTGGAAGCTCTTCCATGCAGTTGGAGGGGCTGAAGTAGTTCTTGAGGGCGCTGTAGCTGTTCATGGCAACATTGAGGTAGAATTCAGGCATGAATGCAAACAAGCAGCCTGTGCTGTCTGCATGCTCGATGGTGCGGATGCAGACCCGCAGGAGCCAGTACACGTCCAACATCTTCTCCTGCAATCACACACGTCATTCAACAATGCATGTTAAACTGCAGTAACCGGGCTGAGAACTATTCAAAGAACTTTTGCAGATTTAGAAGCTGCAAATAAAGGGGGTTAAATTTATATTAAAGTGTCCAATACGCTGTCCTGTAGCATTTTGTTTTCTAAATGCTTTTGCCACGGTAACTAAAACTCTCATTTTCTACTCACTCTTTACACAATAGATTATGGCTGCTAGTGTACCGTTAAGACCTCTGTGTAAATTATCAATTTAATTGACCAATTGACTAACATATATGCATATTCATATGTTAATGAGCTCATTATGCTGATATAACTGAGAAGATTTCTCAGTTGCAGCTTAGTTTTATTAAACATTCTGAGTAGAAGTAGCTTTGCTTTAGCTTGTTCACCTTGTTTGAACATGGATTAGTGAACAATACAAAGTCTTACTTTAGAAAAGCACAAGGAAAATCTTGTTTTCATAATGCAGAAACCTCTGTGATAAACGCAATGACATTTAAAATCGTTTTTTGCTAAAATGCCATTTTAAAAGGGCCATTATGGGGAACATTTAAATTCACACTGTACTCAAGTGTAACTTATTTTCTTTGAAAAACAGTCAAAGTAAAATGAGAGTTTAAAATTAGAAGTTGGTTCAGCAGTTGTTTTATCAGCAGATACCTTGGAATAGATGGTGGCGTTGATCCAGGCCAGCCTGCGACTCAAGTGGTTTAACTTTTCAGCGAACACTTTTTGGCTCTTTTGCAGTTCATCCAGAATGTCCGTTCTCTGCCATATGAAACAAGATCATCATAAATAATTCAATTTGTATATTTCCTGAGGAAAACATGAGGCAGGGTGTTACGGACCATTGCCAGGGCATAGCTATGCAGTTTTTAAGATGTTCCCAGTTTTAAAAAATGGATAATCTGGGATATGATTTATATTCACAACAGTGAACTGTGAAGGGGTCAATTATGCACCCATTTAATTAATTAAGTATTTGTTCAAATCATGAATCATAAATATAAACAATATTAATAGCGATAATTGTCTAAAGAATCTCTATTTAATAAACCACTGGTATTACAAATTAAATTGATACAACAACTTGAGGGCAACAGCTGTGTAACTTTCTTGTCATGGTGGTCTTACTCTGCCTGGGCACCGGGCGATTTTCTCCTCTGTGTCCTTTAGGGCAACTGCGTATTCATGGACGTCATCGGACACAACCACCATCTGCAGAAAAACATACAAACAAAAACACCATCAGACTCCCCAAAGTCAAAGTGAGCATGTAGCTACAGAAAATTGCCCTTGTTCTCAAGCTGTAATATAATTACTAGCCATTCTGTCCGAGTCCAAAATAGCCACCAGTTTTAGGGGAAAAGGGAAAATTATCATCCCACTGACCTTGTCCTGTGGGCACAGATGAGGTTTAAATGGTTTATACTGAACTGAGCACAAACCTTTTCCAAACCAGAACAATTCTTTTAACAATATGTGCTACAGTTTGTAAACGTGAACGTTTTACCAACACACTGCCAATACACATACAGTTCACATACTTGGGGACATTCTCATGTTAGAGAGCATTTGATTGGACAAAAGTCTGTGTAGTACAAGATGAGTCATCAACATTTCCTGTTTCTTCTCCCAGAACAGAATTTTGTTTACAAAACATCTCAGAATTCTGTCCTCCACTTGTATGTACAGTACTTGAGAAAATTGTTTCTTGCCTTAGTCTCACAGATTCTTACAGCTTATTCTAGACAAAACTGGCCGACAAAAAAGACAATCTGACTGAAAAGAAAATTAATTTTTATTTAGAGCAGAGTAATCAGAAATCTTTTGGATAGCTATCCTGTTTACCTGCTACCATCATGGAAATGTCTAAAGAATTTATACAGATTCAATGCTGTGAACATTATTTTATGCTAATGTTGATTATAGCACAGCTTCTAGCAACAGAAAGAATGTAACACACTAGTGCACATTTTGAACTTCAATTAAAATCAAAACTTAAACTCATGCTTGCCGTGTTCAAAGCTTTGCGTTTACCTGCTCACATGATTCTGTTTCAGAACTAACCCTTCCTAAGTGAGGGTACATTTCTGTGTGAAAAAAACTGATGGCTTTAGAAAAAAAAATCTCATCATTTCACTGCTCATTTCCATTTGAGCAACTGCTTTAGGCTATTCCCAAAATGTGAGGCCTTGTCTGGATTATTTATTGAGACTGGTCAGACGGCCCTCTCAAACTCAGCAGAATAAAAAACGAATTGGAAATTATGTGGCATGATGGTAAAATTTCTTCACACTGTGGCTGAATTTTACTATATATCAATAACAAAGGCGAGTATTCTGACTACACAGCGCCAATCCAATTAAAAAAGCCTTTATGAAGACTGTGTTAGTGAAATCAGACAGTTTTGCTTGACAGGCTACAACATAAACCTCATCAGGATCCAGCAGAGACCCCAAGAAATCTCAGTGTGAAGGAGAAACACTTTTAATTAATTTTCAAAGCCATGGTAGCTCAATGAGTGTCAATGGAGCATCACTGCCAGTCATGTTGCTTTTAGTTTCATTTTCATTTGTAGTAAGTTCAGCACATATTGTTGTGAAGGAGCTTGAAGAGAAACAATGTGTATCCAGACGGTAAAAAATCTGGACTCTATAACAGCTTTCATCGGCCAAGAACTGACCAAGACACAGTTTGTTCTGCGCAGCGTCATGTTTCCAGATAGACCGTTAAATAATGTGACACACGCCTCCTGGAAATCCTGCGGACTTCAAGTAATCAGATGACTGCATAAAAAACACTGAAGTGTTTCCAATTTTTTCCAGCCAATGGCAAGTTGGCCTGAGGCTGATTTGAATGCCTCACACACTCCAGTGAGTGAAACTGTGGGGGCTTATCCGTATAACAACCTTAACCTGTGATGACTCCTGGGTAATTGACCCTGTACTGCCAAAGTTTAAGAATTAATAGCATCCACTCAATGACTAGTTGACAAAATAACTGAAGTGTCAAGAGAAAAATTGGCTTTTGGTGAATCAATGCAACACTAGTGACTCCCTACCTGTCCGTAATTGCAAATGCATCTGCATACAAAATAATGTATTATACACTGTGCTGTATTATTATACACCTGTTAATTCCAATATTGTTTTCTGACAGGTGATTTTTTTTAATACCTGATGTCGTGACGCTGATCCCAGACCAGCCATGGTTTCCATAGTTACCCAAGTCATGATGAATGACAGCTGGTTTGATAAATTACTCACAGCTCACGATCTGACAGTCATTTCTCAGCCATTTCAAAACTGTATTTGATTGACTCTTAAGAACACAATCGAAATCAAAGTGGTCTGTAGAATAAATGAAAATCCAAAGAGACCAATAAAAAAATGACCTGAGGGGATGAGAAAATTCTGTTATCTTTGTCATCTTTGTGTCCATTCATTCCTCTACAACTTTCAACAATGATGATAGTCAACCTGAATTATGTTCAAAGAACATTATAAACCTCCACAAAAGTTTATAAACGTTCAAACAACCTCTATGTAACAGGCAAAGTTCTCTAAAGTCATGCTTTGTCTGGTTTGCTTGCTTTGCGTTTATTAAAAATGACAAACAAGATATTTTAGTACCAAGATGATAATGTCTCAGTTTTTTACCTATAATAAAAGTAAGGTGTATTTTTTTGTTTAAAGAAAGGAAAACTCACGTTTGGAGCGTATTTACCAATCTATAACAACGCAATGGTTACAATATGTAATTAAAAATATACTAACCAATTGCAGTTTTACTATATTCACAACGACAAAAGTCAAGCGTCCAGACACAGTAAACAAACCCCAATTAACTGTTACAACAACTTAACCACCTGCACACATTTCAAACAGTTATATATAATATATATATATATAAAGGATCTGTTCAATGTGCAAATGTAGAAACTGTCCACATGACTAATATTAATCAAACAACAACAAATAGGCTGAGTAATTTAAGACTTTCATTGGAGTAAATAATTGTAATTTCTGAATGAACTATTCCTTAATAATTCAAAATCCCAGAAGAAACCGAAAGCCACAAAACTACAACATATGAAAAGCAACTTAGCAGTGAGAGGTAGATTTAAAAAGGAAATACAAGATGGTAACCATCTTGTCTCTCTGTGATTGAAACACCTCCACCTTAAGCTTAAGAACAAGGGTGGAGGCAGAGGTCAACCACGACTCTGCCGAGCAAAGCACTTACAGACATGAATTATATACATTTACAGCCATGAGTGCTGGGCGGTTTTATGTTCAACTCTTTTCTTTACGCTGCTGAAAGATGGTAACATAAAAACAGCTGTCGGCAGGACCGTGTATTAGACGTGACTCACTCTTGAAAGCAAAGACAAGTCCACCAACAGTGTTCGTCTTTATGTTGTGAGATGTTGAGTGGGTCGGTCAAGATGAGCCGACACGCGAGAGCGCTACTAAATCAATGATGTTTTTCATCGACATAAGTGGAAAAGAACTTAAGGGTGAAAAGGAGAATGAGTTTTTAAAAAAAATGTTATATAATTGGGTTTTTGTGCATAAGTGCTTACAATTTGTGAATGAAACCGAGTTATTCCTGATATTTTCTTATGATATATATATCATAAAATATATATGATATATATTTTCTTATTTCTTATGATATAGTCTTTCTCTCTGTCTGCATGTATGTCTTTCACATTTTGGTTATGGGTAACCATAACTGACAAAAACCTGTCACTTTCAAAAACCTGTCACTTTCACTCTGTCTGCATGTATGACTTTCTCTTTGTATGTCTGTATTGCTGTCTTTCTTTATGTCTGTATATCAGTCTCTCTTTATGTCTGTATGTCCATCTCTCTTGTCTGTTATGTCTCTCTCCCTGCATGTCTGTCTACATTCATATAATCTTCCCCAGAAAAAGGTTAAATAAGGTCTAAGTAAGTGCACACTGTCAGTACAATCAGAGTTTCTATGCGGCACCATACAAGACATATGAAGGGCTACTTCTCAAAGCACTTCTGGCCTCCTTTGCCATACACAGCCACACCCAGAATGGCTGTATTATGATCTCTTACCTTGCCAAGCTGTTGATGAACGCTTAGGTTATACATCATCACAACCCCATCCAGAATCTCCAGAAGGGACTTCTCTGTGATTGGCTGATCGGGCTCTTCTAACGGTCGCCCCAGCAACAGTCCGTCGTTACCATGGCTTCCCTCAACTGGAGACGGTGGAGGGGAGTTAGGGGTGAGACAGAATTAGGGGGGAAAGACAGAAAAATTGGAGATGAAACGTCGTATTCCTCTTGAGGCAGGTAATAGATATTTTTAGACATTCATAGCCCAGCTAATTGGTTTCTAGATGATTCTCTGTGTAGCTGTGTGATTGAGATGGGCGTCAGCTAGTCTCACAGACAGTACCTTGACCCTTGAACTACATTATGTCATAATGTCTGGTGCACATTGCAGTTTATTGTAACCTAAAACTGCCCACTTCGAAACAGTGTGATGAACATGTGAAATTTGTTTTCTTAAATGTCATTTAAGAGTTTGTTTATCAAAAAAAAGTTTTACATATATTATATGTATATGTTATACTATATCAGAAATATAGTGGCAATAATCTGTCTAATAACATAATAAGAAAGTATCTCTTTGACAGAGATAACTCAAAACCAAGTTTTGTATGTGGGTATGCAAACATCTGGCTAAAGATTAGTTATGAAATATTTAAATATTAAACATTTTTCCAAAAATAATAGATGTGGTGTCAGATGCCTCAGAAACTGAGAAACGTCTAATTTTGGTTGACTGCAGATGTCCATCTCATTTTGCCTAGCCTAGAGGACAACTTGAATAAAACTGGGCATATTAGACTCACTGTCCTCCTCTGTTCTCTGCTCAACCGCGAGTGTCCGGACTTTGACCTTCTCAGGCGGGGCGAGGGGTCGTCGAGGGGTCATGAGGCTGACGGCGGCAGTACTGAGGAAGCGGTTGGCTCTGCCCAGCGTCGGGGAGCTCAACCAGCTGGGCCGGGCCAAAGCACCACCCATGGCAACAGCTCCTGATGGTCTCTGTGGATCCCAAACACAAGTGCATGCAATGTCATTGTTCCTCAACATCTAGACTCTAACCTACAGTACATGACATCGATTCATGCAGGCAGTTAGGAATAACCTCAAACCGTAATGTTGGGATATTCAAATCTTGGTATCAAGAATAAATTTAAAGTGACATATGTCTAGTATTTCTGGCAGGAAGATGTAAGAACACAGAAATAACAAACAAGTTTTTAGCACACAAGCTGAAAGTTAACTCGATTAAAGTTTAATAAAGGACCACAACATTAAACTCCCAGCAGCATTAATGGACCTGTGCCGCTCCAGTTTCCTCATCCTCATCCAGGTCGTCCATGGAGGTGGCTTGGATCTCTGCTGGGTCTATAATGATGTTGGCCTTTGCAGCCAAGTCATCTGAAAAAAGCAAAACAATCAAAACTTTTTTACATTTATTTGCCATGCTTAAAGGGGAAATGTGCAATTTTTACAGGTTCATTACCCTGAGAAGTGTGAATGCTGTGGGCAAGAAAACATTTATTCTTGTTTGTGTGAGGATTTTATTCCACCCAACATGACAACATTGGTAAATTAAACAGAAAGTCCCATCCTGTTGGTTACACCAATGGTTACCACAAACAGTTATTGTGGTTTGAAAATCCCAACCAAATTCTCCCAAAAAAGTGGCTTAACTGTAAGAACACTTTGGGGGCGGGGCTATAAAGTCTGTCTGGCCAATCGAAGAAAAGGGACAATGTTCAGAAAACATACAATTTTTGGCATTTCAGCTTGATAACACTAGTAGTGTGAAAATTACACACTTCATCTTCACACTTCAAAGAAGTTGCCACAGAAAAAGATCTTTTTGCTGACAGATGTTTTAAAAAAAAGCTCAATCTGAACAAAATGAAGTGAATAGACTCAAATCTCAATGAACGGCAAGCTTCTAACTTTTCATGAACACTAAAGTCTATTATTTATTAATGTACATTTATCTTCTTGTGGACAGGAGAGTAATGAAAATCAGAGGACTTATGACAACTGCTTTATGAGACATATGTGTTCCATTACACTCCAATCGACTAGATATCTACAGCAATCCAACCTCTGTCCAACAGAAGTGTATCTGTGAATAAAGCACCCCTTCACCGTAAGTGATAAAAGCAGCTAGTTCACAAAAGATGAAAAGAGAAGAAAAAAGCAAAATCTCAATAGCAGTGATGACATTTATGGCCTTCAGACTTTTAAGCGAGTAAAAGTGCTGAATATGAACATTGTTCCACATATTTATGCTTTTTAAGCAGAAGTTAAGCTCTGAATTTGACCTTCAAATGCTATTGACCAATCCTAGCTTAGCAACGGTTGCAGTCTGTCAAAATACCCAACAAAGGCTCGCTCTTCCAAGTACAGCACCTGTGAAAGACCTTTCACAGTTAAAGCAAATGGGTGTTTGGTTAGTTTAAAATTGATTCTTTTTTTTTTCAATCTTTTTGTGACTTTCACTTTCCGAAACTGATAAATGTGGGACGCCTTAAAGCTCGGTAAAGGGTCAAATGACCTAGTCAAACAGATCTGAGATAAGTAAATGTGGATATGATGATAGCTCTGACAAGCAAATCACATTTAGTCATTTATTATATTGTGTTATGACTTAAACAGTTTCTTGATTAAATCCAAAAGGTTGAGGTCGGACAGGATGGGTGACCCAAAAGATACAGTTTCATTAATCTGGTGTCAGGCTGATGTAGCGTCTTGTTTAGATCGGTGGGAGTTGCTTCTGTGTATCGGTAAATCATAGCTGATTAATCTCAGCGTCTATAAATATCAACAAAATCACATCCATAAATGTGACTCTGAGTCACCTGTAACTACACCCGATAAGTGAGAATAAAAAGGTGCCACAATAAATAACAAAACAATTTGTGTAAATATTTAACTTTTGGTTTAGGTTATCATAAATTCTTTAAAATATAGTTAAATCTATCTAAATATTTTTAGAATTAAAGTGTATTTGAAGTAATTAACTATGACATAAACTAATTCATTTATAACCATAAAGTAATGTTTTGTGATTTTATTTATATGTTGATTTTGCTTATATACGACAAGGGTAAAACAACACAATATATGTACAAAATGTATCTGGAAAAGTGTTACGTTTAAATGTGATAAGCATGTTAACATAATCAGTAATGAATTAGTCAAAATCCTTTATAATCAACTTGGCAAATGTGTCACAATCTATAGATGAAGGACAGATGAACTGGTCTTAGTCTGAGTATAGCCATCACTCAGTGTTCAAGGATAAAGAACAGCTAGGTGATTATATTAATATTTTCCATATACCGTGATGAAGCCATTAGATGGAGTCAGTATAGAAACATGTTAAAGAAAGAGAGCCAAGGTCATCCATTAAGCCTCAAGTGGAAATTGTCCAGTGAAGGCAACAGCTGAAATAGCTTCCAGTAAAGTTTGCAAAAAATGACTGAACGATGAGATTTCAAAATGGCAATTAGAACTGTTGCCATTCCAAAATGCTTTATGAGGTAATTACGGTAATGAAGTCACATTTAAAATGAATCCTGATTTACCACAAAGTAAATGGTGATGATATCATAAAGTATATTATGATGATGATGGAGTAATTACAGAATTAGAAAGTCACGACCACTATGCTGTCTTGGGGGTGACTGACTGGTGGTCCTGTGCAGTTGCTAGGGTCTTCTGAGCAGTGAATTGCAATATGGTTGCTAGGGTGTTATGAGCAGTTCTAAGTGTGTTGCTATGTGGTTTCGAAGATGTTCCAATTAGTTTTAAGTGCATTGCTATGTGGTTGCTAAGGTGTTCTGAACAGTTGTGTTACTATGTGGTTTAGGTGGTTGCTACAAGCTAAAAGCCAAGTTAAAAAGACTCCACCCCCAAGTTGCCATTATGTTCTTAACTGTATTAGCAACAGTAATAGTGAGTACAAAAAACAATGCGAACATCACTAAACAAAATATATATATATTATGTAAATATTATATAAGTGCATCTAGAAAGAGAACTTTACTGCAAGATTTGATACCCAAAGTCAATAACAAAAATAAAAAAAATACAAATTATTGTCAAGGCATGCAACATTATTATGAAGATGACAACATCTGTATTTCAAACAGGGAGCAGTTAACAAACTCTACAATATATTATTGCCAAAACTGACGTGCACCAACTCTAACCGGCCACTGTTAACAAAATAAGGATTCTACAAACATTTGTCACGCTTCGCTCATGCGAGCTGCGTTTTACCCACGAGGCTTTGAGGAAACAATCAGAAAGAGTCACGTCTCTTGAATAAGACGTTTCTGGCACAATCAGCAGTGAGGTGACACAGAGAAAGAACAATGTGATCATCAGTGTTTAATCAAACAGGAGCAACGATTGGAACACTGAGTGAAAATGAGCTTTTGGGAGACCGGATGAGAATAATGAAATTAGAACTAGTTAAACTAAGTGACAGAAACGTGCCTCACCAATTAAAACACACGTCACAGAAACAAACTGTCTTTCATTTAAATCGCAGGGTAATTCCAAGTTTGTATACTATCCATGTTCTGTACTAGCATGTCAGTTTGGGATTAATGTACCCCAGACCGTAATACATAAAAACAGTGTGCAAAAAGGTAACAAAAAAGCATATCCTTTTCAGTGGATTTACTTGCTTTTTAAAGTCTTTGTAATTTATTGATTACAGTAATATGGGCTAAAGGAATTGTAAAATGGTGCGGCCCGGTGCATTCTGGGTAACCTGGCCAATATGTTGTCAGAGCACAGAAACAAATTTCTTCACATGTAAAAGGAAAGATTTCCACCTCTTTCTCTCTAGCCTCTATTTCCGTTTATTCTCTTTCCTGGCAGTTTCCTGCTGTTTGTCACTATTTTTGTGGTGTGTGACGTTGCCTTGAGGGAAATCAATACCCATCTACATCAGAGTCTTTCTGAATGTAGCCGGCATCCATCTTATCCTATCATTTCAGAAATTTTAATGACGCCACAAATCAACATAACGGCCGCCCCGTGTTTATGAGGTTACCAGTGAAGTCGGAAACGAATTAAAAAACTAAACAAAGCACCCTGCAGGTTACTCAGAATTCATTCAGTCTTAATTTAAAACCAATTTGTTACGTAGATCAATTTATACCATTTGGCTGGTAGCTGCGCTTTGATCAATAACTACATTTCAAAAGTTTCCAAACACGCAACAAGCATATCAATGAAGCATATCAATAAACACTATAAACTATGCATAACTAAACAACATAAATAATTCATAACATTACACATGTAATAATAATAATAATGAACAAATCAATGCATGTTATGAATAAAACAAAATAAGCAAAAATGTGATCAAAATGAATTCAAAATCAAGTGTTGAAATGTTTAAACTGACTAACAAACGAATAATAAGTAAGATTAACATTTCTGCTAACAGTTTATCAAAAGGTTAAAAAACTAACCATCCGCGCCCTCTGGTGGTTTTCAGTGGAGCTGCACATTTCGAAAGTTTGCGACAGCATATAAACATTAAAGGGTTTAATTGAGTTTTTACCAACCTTTGAGTGTTTTTTTCAAATGTGAGAGAAGCCCTCCAAGTCGCTGAAGATCAAAGTAATCCACCTTTCCATTGTAGAACATCTGAGGGGGCACATAGGCATCTAAGAGACATACAAAAAACGTTGGTAAAGTTTGTTCTTTATAATATGTATGATGTCATAGTGTGAAGGACAGAAGCATTTATAATGCAGTCAATGATAATGGAGTCTATGCTGGAGTCTATGCAAAACACCTGAGAATGTGACCTCATTCCTAAAAGCTTTCTGACAGCTTTATTAATGTTTATTAATGGCCAGTGTATCCCAGCAGTCAATAAAAGTCAGCCTAATACAAAGTTGAATTTAAAATCAGTTTAAATGCACTTGATATTTTTGGTAACGTCTGTGTTCCAAAATCTAGAGGAAAGTTTTTCAACCTGGGAGGCCTGTGGAGGAGAGGACTTAAAATGATTTAAAATAAGACACAAGCAATAAAATCAGCTAAAACAACTTAAAAAATAAAGATATTTCTTAATGTTTGGATTTTTTTAATGAACTTACACCGTTATAGTTAAACCAGGCTCTATTTTACTGGCCTATGGAGTCTTGTAAACCACATATTTAGTGTGTGTGCGTGTTCTCTACCTTCACTGCTAATGGATCCAGGACTCCTCCTCTTCCCTTCATCCCAGTAGCTCCTGATGGCCGTGATCAAACGGTGTAAAAAACACACCATGTATTCAGGAGGACATAAAACTGTGGGGTTCTGAAAGTACAAACACAACGTGACTGATTTCATTCTGTAAGTGGGAGGCAAATACTAGTAAAAACTAGCCAATGTAAAGCCTAATAATTAATGACATTAAAAATTAACTCACTCCCATAATCATGTGTGCCACAAAATTTCTGCAACACATCAAAGCATCTTTTTTACTTCTAATACTTTTTCGTTGTTTTATACATTTACAGCTTTCTTGTTACCTAGCAACCCCATACAAATCACCCTTCAGTGACACAACCAGCAACTCTATACATGTGGAGGTCAAAGCAGAATGTAATGTTTTCATTGAAATCAATAGTGCAGATCATGTAAAAGATGATTTTAAACAACCAAAAAAATAACATGTTTATACCCCTCGGTTGCTGGCGTTCTCCTGAAGGAACTTGCGAAATTTGTTGAGGAAAATGTACCGGGACGCTTCTCCCTGTGGAAAGAGAAATTTATTTGAGCCAAATAAATAAAACACACAACTTGCACAACACAAACTCTTCTAGTTAAACAAGCAAAATGTACATGTTGTGTTTCTAAAATGCATCATATAGCACAGCAAGCACACAATGCATTCACATGGTCTCTTTTTATCTAGATGGGAGGTATTTGATTGTTTCACCTAGAGGATAGTCACAAAATAGTCACACAACAGTCAGACAACAGAAAAAATGGAGGAAAAAGGCACCATAAACATTTAACACATGATACAGACCTTAATATTCCATTATAAACGAGTTACATACTAGACACAAAATATTAATTTTATTTTTGACCAATTGGTCTGTAAATTGGCTATGAAAAACTACAGCCACAACTGAGTATGCTTGTCTTTTAATTTGCATTTGTGTAGGATATGTAGAGTACATCTAAAAAGCACATTACCATAGTAATTACTACAACGTCTAATGCACTATTTATCACAGTGATTAAGATGAAGTGAAAGACACCTGAAGTTTTAAAGTGCTTTTGAGAGTAGAATGATCAGACACATCAGATGTGTTGAGAGCAGACGTGTGGAAAACAGATCAACATACCGTTCCTTTGTCCTTGTTGTTTAGCATCAGTCTGAGGATCTGAACCTGCAACTCCTCCACAACTACACACACACACACACACAGTACAGACAAACACATAGACAAAAACAAACACACAGACAAACGCAAACAGAAAACGGGTGTGTGTTACTATACCACCCTTATAGAAACATTTGGTCCCACAATAATATGGAATCAAGAACACACACAGGGGTTCATCTGAGGGTCACAGGCAGGCTGTATGTGATATGTGTGAGTGTGTGAGGAGGGTGAGTGATATACCCTCAATCCTTTTCTTCAGTCTGTGACAGCCTCGCTCGTACGCCCGGCGTCTCAGCCTCTCTTCAGCCGTCTCATCGCGTGTATCTCTCTCGTCTTTACCCTGAGAGAAAAGAACAGAATATTTAATCTATAATTTACATGAGGGGTCAGTTTTTACTCAAGGAGACATAAAACTGTGATTATACTGCAGTTATGATAAAAATCACTGTACCACAGCCTGAAACAATATAATAGCAGTCCTTTAATAATACATAACTTGTCATTTTTACACCCTTCAAAATGACAAATACATCTGTTAATAAATGTTTTAATGCATTATACGTCATGCATACTGTATATAGTGTTCCTGTAGCTCAACTTGTAGAGCATTGCGTTAGCAACACAAAGGTTGTGGGTTCAATCTCAGGGAACACAAGTACTGATTAAATGTATACCTTGAATTTACTGTAAGTCGCTTTGGATAAAAGCGTCTGACAAATAAATAAATGTAATAAATATAGAGCTTTTAAGAATTTGCCAGAATGCTGTTGAAATTGCTCTAAAATGTTTCTTTTTGCAACCTTTTCTTTAAATACTAATGATGTATCACTAGCAAAATCACAGACAAAAATCTATTTGCATCATAATTGCATTGTAAAATATTATATCTGTATCTGCATTGACTTTTATTTGTGTTCTACTAACAAAGTAGCAACAGTTTCCTTTACAGAGTGTCTTTAAGTCTTTAAGTTTAACACTCACCTCCTTGTCGAACCGTGTTGGCCACCAGGTGGTTGGGATCAGCTCTTCAAGCCCCGCCTCCTTCACCCTCAATGGGGTCTTGATGTAGAAGAAGACCACAGAGCGCAGAACATCAAACGTGATGTTATTAAGGACTAAAATCTTCATAGCAACTTAATTTTTAAGCATTTATTAGATTTTGTCCTATTCGTTAGAATATGTGTCTTATGCCTACAGTTTCTTTTATTCAGGTTTAGTTCAGGGTGTTAAACGTACTATTACAAAATTATTAATTCCAGTCCTGGACACTGATTGGTCAATACAGCATACAGTCATAATCCTATCCTGTCAGCTGGTCAGCGGTTTCTGTGTATATCACTGCATAGCACCCATACAGACCAACTGTTCAGCTTAGATAAACATATAAGCATAAAAGGCCTAATCTGAGGCTATATTGTGAATGTACATACAACACTACCAAAACTGTCTTTTAGTCATGACCATATTTACAATAATGAGCATCTGATAAATTCTCCTTATTTCCTGTCTTTCATTCACTATCTGATCCCAATAAAGTAAAAAATGCTAAAAGTATAAAGAAATAAATGTAGAGGATATAAAACGTTGCTCAGCAGGTACTTCCTCGTCTTCTCGTGGCGGAGGATTGCTGTGGTCAAACGCAGGTAATGAATCTGCAGAATATGTAAAAGAGAAACAGAATTTAGACTGACACAATATCACAATGTCTTACTGTAATCGCAAACATTTGGCATTACTTTAGTGTTGAATGTATGCTAAATGTACAGTGACTGGGTCTGCATGCGATTTTTGCCAATTTACTTTTTGAACTGTGCATACAAACACCCTCACGAAACATATTATAGCATGACTGAAACCATTAAAACAAGATGTTTGTTTAAAATGAGTCTGTACACAGCTTGTGTCCTTGACGATAATTGCTATGGTTTTCCACGGGTCAAGTGGATGTCAACACCTCCGCTTTTAATCAGACACAAAAAAAACACTTGCTTTGAAACCAAATTTCCCAGCATGCTCCTTCAGCCCATCAGTGCTTCTCAACCCTCATCCTTTAAGACTCCTAAATTTCTGATGTTTCTCCTGAGCAAACACCCTTTAAGTCACCCATCTCCACTTGAGTTTCAAAATAGATCTCAACAGTGTCACAAATTGAACTCAGATTGTCAAGTTGGCCCAGTTTGTCATCAAAACTAGATTATCTTAACGGCACAATCTACTTTCATAACTCAAATAACTGTCTCATTTGCATCTATTTCTATGTCTTTTAAGAAATTTCAGCTGAGAAAATCCAAGACAAACTAACGATAAAACTGAGAACGCCATTAAATTTCCTGAGCAACGAAAGGGAAAGTTCACAGCAATAAAAGAAATATTAACAGTTATTATAAAAATATCTGCAGTCTAAAGATTTGTTTGAGAGAGGAATTTTTCAATTGCTGGCAATTCGGCGAAGACTTTTTATTCACAAACAGCTAATCAAGGATTTAAATTACAACCGGACTAACTTTATCAGCAGAGCCCAAGAGTAGTAATTTAGTGCAAAGTAGTCAACTTAACAAGTGAAAATCGAACCCTTTGAGTTACAGGAACACATTTAGTTATCTTTTAAATTGCACATATTATGGGATAATTTTTCTTGGAAGTGGCTGGTGTCATCTGTACTGCTAAGGAACACAATGGAGATAATTAAAAGCTCAAACCGTGTAAGGCTTGAACCTACAACCTCTCAGTTAACAGCACTCTAACCACTATGTTATGAAGAAGCTTCAGAAAGAACATCTGAGCAGTCACCTGAAAGCCCAGATCAGGAATGATGGGAGAGAATCGATACGCTCTCAGCAGTGACATCATCAGCTGCTTCAAACACTCGCTCACCTCATAGTCCTGCAAGAAAATCAACAAGCTTTTAAAAAACAAAACAAGCTTTTAATTTCATTTTTTTGTAAAACGTAAAACAAGAACCAATAGCATTTAGCATTACTGCTGTCACACCTGTCTTAATTTTAGTGGTGGAAGAGATTTTTTAGTAAAAACACATTTGCTTTACTCAGTCACTCAAATTAGGCTATCATGTGGCTTTGGAAAATTTGGAATATGGAGCACAAATGTAAAAAGGAGTACTTTTATTAGTATTTCTGACTGTTTCTGGTTACTGTATGCTGTTGTGATCTCATATTTGTAGACCAGCAATCAGTTTTCAGAAAAGCAGATGTCTTTCAGAACCGAGTTTAATCTCTTTACCTCCATAAGCAGCCAGAAAACGTCCAGCAGCTGTTGTATCAGTGAATGTTCTTCAACAGATCCTCCACCCTCCAAAATACTCAACAGGAAGTTCATCAACACGTCCTCCACTAAATAAACTTTACACTACCAAATACACAGACAGACAGACATGCACACACATGCGTGCACAAACACACACACACAATAAATTTAGCTGTGCGAGAATGACAGTACCTGTACTGAAAACAGACCTGATTTAATATAAAGTCAATTTATGTCACTAACACAAGCACTGTGTTTACCATGAGAGGAGAGAAATGGTTAAATATATGTGCCAGGGTCACCAGAACCGTTGGGTCACCATGAAGCTGCCAGGAGCTGATGTCTCTCTCAGCAATCTTCTCCTCCTGAGAAAAGATCAACATTTTAATTGTAGTTTCTGAAACCAAACACACCACAAAGCATGACGCTGAACAGTCAATCCGTTTACATTATCTGCAGGTACCTGTGTGTCAATAGAGGTGGACAGAAGAGTCTTGATGTATCCCAGAAGTCTGTTGGCTTTGATGAGGTCAGCGGTTGGTGGGCTTTGCAGAGGGAGGTAACCTTCCACAGGGTATGTGAGCGACAGACGGGTTAAAGAACTTATTTTTAGAGTAGGTTCTTGCTGTGGTTTGAGATTTAATGATAGATACTGGGTTTAAATAATTGTTACATAGTACTGAAAAGATCTAAATAATACATTAAGATTAAATTAATTACGAATGTCCAAAATTTAATGCAAATAAATTAGGTTCCTAGTGTAATAATTGTTATAATTGTTATTGTAATAAAATTATTAATTAATATTAATAACTGTAATTGTAATAAAATGTTATAATAATTGTATATACTATATGTATATATTTTGTATGTATACATTTATAAAATTATTTATACAAAAACAAAAGTTCATATAAATTATAGATCATAAGATAGAAAGATCATGTATGAATCTAATATAAATGAGGATATCTGAGTGGACGGCTGCCAAAGTTAAAAGCTACAGACTCTTTAAATGATAGACTGATGGCAGGAAAATAAGCGACGCCAGGCCCCATCTTAATGTTACTGAACGCAACACCTAAAGACTGTCCATTTCTAAAAAGAAACAAACATATTGACATTTTAAAAAAGCACAGAGATGATATTACTGGATGCTAATTTTAACTTCAATGCAATTTGAAAGTCTTTTATAAATTACTATAACAGAAGCATTAGGCACAACCAATAATACAATGATATTATTTTACAGACAATTATTTTGTCTGTAAGACAGTTATACTTACAGACAAAATGTAATTGTTCCTTCGTCCAGATCAATCAGACAGCTGACAATATCCCCAGCAGCCCAAGACTAAACAGAAATAAGGCAACATAAATTAATAAGAGACTGAAGGGCATATGTTAGTTATTTTTTCATAAGAGACACAAAAATCCTTTCTAAAAATCCTTTTTTTTACTATGGTAAAAAAATACATTTGAGTGTTTTATTGCTTTCATAATCCAGCAATTAGGGAAAATAACAAAAATACTAATGCTCAACATAAAATTAAATGTATTAATTATCATTAGATTAAATGATCTAATCATTTAGTCCAGACTAAAAAAAATCAGTCCATAGAGTCTACAGGCCAGTTAAGATTTTAACTTTTTACTTTTTGAACTAGATTTAAACAGAACGCACAGTCACAAGAGTTCATTTATTAGCATACTTGCTAAGAATCTCACCCAATCCGAATGTTGACAAACTGTGCCAAAACACCTCAGATCAACCAAATTCACAGAGACAAACTGAGCCCTGACCCCTGAGGCAAATTTGTAAATTGTTTTCACCTTGCCATAGTTGGTGGTTGTCACATTCCATTTGCGAACTCTGTTTCCGTCGTAGGCGTACGAATCCGGCGTGTCCCCGACCCCTTCCTGAGGACAACAAGACCACGTTAAATAGTCGTGCGAGGACAATTTATCAATTTAGAGTTACCTAGTGCTATTGGAGCACAACGATTTAAAAACAATTTCACAGAAGGATTAATCTTAACCCAAGCTTTTAAACCTATTCCTGACAGTTTAGAAAACAATCACAATGTAATCTAGACTAATCTTTCATTTATGTATCTTAGCCTCTTGAGAACTAGCCAGATTTGAGACGGACTGTCCTCTAAATAGTGGCGTTTCTGGTTTAAGCACTAAGAGATGCTTTTACCTCTTGGTTGAACCTGCAGTTCAATGTGCACCAGCCAATCTGCATCAGTCCTTGTGATGAAATGAGAACTTCATAGACCCATTTCCCTAAAAATAATTCAAAAGAAACAGCCCTATCAATACAACATGTATTATGATGTTTATGACACTATGTTCTTTACAGACTGTACAGACAGAGGGGAACAGCTACACATAACTGAGCCTAACTAAGATTCTATACTTAAAAACCTTTTGGAGTTTTAAGGAGTTTCTTGCTAGTTTAGGCTGAACAGCATTAAATGTATGTAGTAACAGACATTTATCAGTCACAGTTTAGTGTAAGATTTGCTTGATATATCCCTTTAAGGTATTAGAACAGTACCATGGTTCTGGGATCAGATGGAATTAAGATTTAAGGAGAATTTATTTTAACGGAATAAATTTACAGGGAGTCAAGAGACAGGATTTATCACTTTCATCTTCAACTGTGTAAAATTAGGAGCCCTAGGATACAATAAGAATGATTATTTTATTATATGCTGTGTTACAAGAATCCATTAAAATAGACTAATGGAATTATCAAAGTACATTCCTAAAACATTAACACAGAATGAATTATTTGGTATTTTAATAAATAAATATTACCTTTGTAAACACATGTGGTGGCTCTGATGGAACTGAAGTTGCTGTGGCCGATCACCTTGAATATGCAAACAAAAATAGAAGAAAAACAAAACAAATATTATATAACTTATTAAAAAAAACTAACTGAGAGGTCAATCCAAGCTCAATATGAAATCAAAATTGTCACCAGTTGACATTATTTAAAAAAACAAAGTTTGTTTTATTATTATTAAAATAATCTTTTCCCCTCCTAGAAGACATTTGTTTATGTTGACTAAATGACTAGTTTATAATACTTCATATAGTTCATATTTAGTTTAAATATATGACTAGTTCATCCACCAAATCAAATAATCAGTTATTGTTTTGTCTTTGGTAGAAGAATCACAATTTCTTCAATCTGATAAAAACATACTGAACCAATTCACTTCAACAAATTCTCACCCCCAAGAGGTCATCATCAACAAACAACAGCCCCTCAAAGCCACTGCTGTGATCCAGAACAACAGTCGACGGTCCGAGACAGCCTTCCACCTGATCTGCACAGAACACACAGAAACTCACTGCTATGAACCATCAAATCAAGTTAGATCAAGGCTTATCTTAGATAAATCTCCCAATACATTTTTTTCAGTGATGCATATTGTTTAATGACACGCAAGTCGCAAAGAACTTCTTGGAACAACATGTTCTTTTGGCGCTGTAGGTCCTAATAAATTGACTTGCCAACAAGTAAAACTGTTTTATTTACTTGCTAAATTGAAATTGCAAACAGTAGTTTAACAGAAAGCTATCTTGTCAAATAATTAATTGTTCTCTCAATAATTATTGATTGATAGTCACTGACTAATGTTCTCATTATAAAAGAAAGTGATGCAATCCTGCAGCAAGTTCTAATTGGTCACAGCCTTCCATTCACGCAAAAATACACCATATGCTAATAGCTATGCCATAAAACACTAGTTCTGCTAAATACTGTGTACTTTACTGCACAGCAACCACTGAGACCATCTATTTTACAAATCAGAGACTAATTTGATTGATTAAAATAAGTGTCCCTAAAATTCTAATTACATAGTTAATGTTTTACAAAAGTAATAATGCACCTACAGTAAGTTACAGCTATTTTGTGAACAGTTACTCTGTTGTACTGCACCCAACAACAATCTTTAGCTCTGATTACATTCACAATGCATTGTACAGCCTCTTGTGATTGCTTAAGCCTCATTGCTTAAATACACACTAAAATTCAGTTGCCCCAGATTACAGCATTCATCTTCACTGCTGTAAAGTCTGATCTAGTTGGGATTGATTTGCCTGATGTATGTATATCAAGATGACTGACCTCGGCCGTCCTCTGGGAGATCTTCAGACAGCAGTTTCTCCAGATGGGCTCCGAGATCCTGGAACGTCAGAGGTTTTCTACAGGGAAGAGCAGTGAGATGAAACTTTGGTCTGACCCAGTCATGATAGTTCACATGTCAGACAAACATCATGAGCTTCAAACACTGGCTGAGCTGATGGCAACATGGAGAGCAAGGAGTATTAAAGTACAACTAGACTTCTGAGTACATGCATCAAGTCTGATCCACTGTAATACAGTATTGAAAATTATCCTGTCACAATTATTTCTTTGTATTAGAAACAGTACAAATACTTTAGTAAAAAAAACAACCATAATTAAATGTTCTAATGATTTACAAATATTGAGTTAAATAAAACAAATTTTTGCATTGTAATAATGAGTTTTTGGTGGAGCCAATGTTGCTATTTCAGGCTGGTCAAGATGCTCAAACAAATTCTGTCCCAAAAGTCTCACAGAACTCAAGTCTCCAAAAGTACTGTAAATGGCTTAACAGTACTTATCAATGACTCGTAAATAAGCAATATGTAGGGTAGATTATGTAGTGTGGGATTTGTAGTTTTTTAAATCCATTCATGGTCTAGTATTACATAAAGAACTACATCTTTTGCTTAGTGATGGAAGAAGAGTATCTTTCGCCGTCATGTCTGTGAGTGTCGGTTTTCCCCAACATCATGCTCTACGTTTAGATCCGCACCAGAAATCCGACACTGGCCTGGGAATGAGTGGGCTGGTGCTGCCGGATCCCTCTAATACGACACAGGACACCAGCAACCTACATTCAACCAACTCCTGTGCAAACTAATGGATCCAACTCTATTCCTTCATGGAATTATGATTTAATACCATCAGTCAAGTAATCTGTCTATGTTCACTGTGAAACCAAAAATGATGCAACACCATAACAGCCAATCAGAAAAGAGTTGATATTTTAACAGGTCGATTCGTTCCACAAACATCCTGGTGACGCCCCCAGGCAGCTGCTCTCTAGGTATAACAGTACAGCTTGAATTTGCATATTTGCACTGTAAAAAACAAAATCTTCAAATCGAATTTCAATAGAATATTAAGACAAGAACAAATACATTTCAAATGTATTGAGCACTGGTCATAGAATGTGTATTGTAGGACAATTGCATATAATCCAATACTGAACTGTCTTACAGCTTTTTTCCAAAATGTGAGTATACTACAAAACTGCATTTTCGAACAGACATTTTCAAACAGGCAAATACATGGTCACCAATTATTTACTGTGGTCATGGCTTATTAGAAAAAAAACAGAGATGGCTTAAACTGATTTTATGAATGAATTTAATTTGTGATTGATTATGAAGCAGTGTTAATATTAATAACATGCAAATTTCCAAAACAGAGTTTTGAGTTTGTAGAGTTTGTATCCCACCTGTATGCGGCTGACCCTGGTCCCTGCTTACTGGACGCAGGAAACACATGATGCAAATAGTCACTTAACAACTTCTCATTGACAATACCTGAAAAATATCAACCATATACATTAACTTAATTCTTACGTGGGTGGCAGGACATTGAAATTCATTATATGACAGTTTATACAGCACCTGTAACTTTGGCTTTGTCCGTTTCGGATGTCAGGCGGTAGTTGCGTCGGGACAGGGCAGTGCCACCCTTTGAACTCATACTGCTGATGGACAGGTCACCAATCTGAGACACACCAAAAGCAAATTATATAATCTATATAAATATTGTATGATGCATTGCATCCATTCACACTGTTGGTATTAAGAGAGTATTTAAGAACAAACTTATTTTAAGAAGCTGTCAAATAAGTCATATTAGAAAACTGCTAAATACTTCATATTAATATATAAGAATATGTAATTAGTTCTATTAGAACTTAAATTTAGCTACGAAGGGTTTCTCTTCTGACTTGGGACAGTAAGCAATCAACCAGAACGATCAGCTAGAACACCCTAGCAACACCCTATTAGCATCCACCAGGAATACTATGTTTTTTTTTGGTGGTGTAACACAACCCAAAGATTTTGTACAGCATATTAACAGCTGTTTGATAAAGATTTCCACTAGGATGTAAAACCTTTCTGAAAGTGTTTTAAACGAGCTATTTAAATGGCATAAAACAATATTATTCACTATAGCACTGAATAATTCCTATACTTACATAGCATATAAATACAAACACACCAGGGTACTTTAAAGAATACCTTTTATTTCTACCATTGTATCTGAACAGGTACTGACCAAGACATTGCTATGCATGTATTGGTAATATCAAATGGTACTGTTTTGGTACTTCTGAACTGAAGTTCTTTTATCTATAAACAAACAGATACCATCAATCTAATCTTGTGTATATAACAAACATAATGGCTACACACATTTTTACAAATATTATGACATTTGTCTTAAACTACAATCAAGCACTTGCAATGTACATGCTGCTGTCCTGGCAAACGTATAAACATATGCACAAAATAAATACACACTCTTCAGCAAGCAACCTGCTAACATTTATAATAGCCCTATAATGTTATTAACGTCTTTAATGTGTTTGTGGCTGCGACAAATAACGTGCAAAGACTGTCAGGGCTCTCAAATGCCCTACATACCTGCATCGCAATATTTAACGTGTTTCACTTTCCGTGTTTAATGCATGTAACAGCTAGAATTACTGTGTTCATAAACTGAAAACGGTATATGGAAATAAAGTGACATTACCGAAGGTTGTTGGTTTAATATCCCCTGCAATCTTCACGGATTTGATGCGTTCTGTGTATTTATGATCAGCAGATAATGTATTTAGACTCCTCTTTAAATGTGTCTACAGTCACTGCCTCTAACCATAGAAATAGAATTAAGTAGCTAGATCTGTTATTAGCATTTGGCTAGTGCTAAAATAGGCGGTGCTTGTTGGCCCGAAAGTTGTTTAATTTGCCCATACAAACTTTTAAAATAAGTTAATTTTACGCTATATTTTGTGTCTTCAATTAAATAGCCTTGTACCCTTATTTATGTCATTGTTCGTGTAAAAACTGTCCTGCGTTTCTTTAATAAACAGTTGTGGGAGGTGGGGGCGGCGGCACATGGTTTTATCACGTGAAACATGTTACTTTTCGCAGCGATTATCAAAACCGACTAATCAACGTGATTGTGATTAAACGTTCAACCAGTTTAATCAGTACTAGAAATTGCTGAAGCTAATTCTGGTTGTACATCAGGGTCCATTCATTAAAGTCGATATAAACGATTTTTTTGGCTCCATTTGTACATTCTATGGAGTTTTTGTTTCTTTGCCGCCGTCGCCCTGTTGGCTTGCTTAACGGGAGTCTGCTGACACTAGCATAGCCACCACCCTCACTATCTGTTCTT
>JBAJNP010002746.1:0-45194 GCA_036877545.1 Yasuhikotakia modesta
CCCCACACCTTACAGAACAGCATTGTGTTTTCATGAGTGTTTAAGATAGAGGAGTACAGCCTCATGCCTGGTTCACTTCAAACATACCACAACAGAGTTTAATATAAAGACATTGTGACCTATACGTTAAACAGAGCCTGTGTTCTCTAGCAACTTTGTTTGCATTATCCACTGTGTAGCATCATCATGGTGACCAGCTGAGAGTTTGAATTGCAGGTGCTTTGTCACGATGCATATTTAATTTTAAGTGCATGTGAGACGGCGATACTGTTACTTCATTCTGTAAAGGAGTTTTTAAATAACTTGAAGGATATTGGATTAGTTTAGACGGAGAGATCAGGCTACAACACAGAAAACTCACCCTTGGTCTTGACAAGCTGTTCTGTATTTTGCTCTGGAAATAATTTTGCTTAGTACATACATTATGCACTGAAGTTATACAGAACATGCACATTTTCAATCCAACATTAAAAAGGACGTGACAAGGTAAGAGAAGTCAGATTGTTTTATTAGTTGTTTGTTTAAGTATTTGTTTACCATTAAAAGTTTACAAATAGTGTTTATTTGTTTTTGATGGTTTTTAACAACTGCTTTTGAACAGGTTACATTTGTTCACATTAGGTAATAGATTAGCTAACACAAGCTTACCATGATTTTACAGCTATTAATATAATGTTAATGCAAATACAATTGTCCATTTATTGTGTCAGTTCATACGTAGAGATATGATTTAAAAATGTATTAGTAAGTGTTGAAATGAACGTGGCCTACAATAAATCACTATCAATACAATAAATAAATATATAAATTATTATGAATTAATAATGTTTCAGCAGCTTTATAGATCTGAGTTCGTGTAAATTAAGGTTTAGAAATATAACCTCATTGTTAACTGGTTTTTCGCTTATGTAGTTAATACGTTAACTCTAGAAAGAATAATATTTTATGGATGTATGTGGAGCAAACGTCGTTTTCGTTTAACCTAAACTGTCTACATGTTATGAACGGGTGAAACTTTTATTGTACTGGAGACCGTCTGTGTTTTTGTCAGTGAGCGTCAGGACAACACGCGGTGCAGAAGCACGAGGCGCGAGACTCGCTGTGAGGCGACAGCAGGATCACGCTGTCATACTAACCGGTAAGTCGCTTTATTAATATCTCGACTGTACGTAAGACTTTATATTATACTCAATATTAACATTAAACAGAGCGTGTATATTCTATGTAAGTGATGCGCGTTGTGTTGTCTGTTATGAAAACTGGTTGTTAATGGACTAAATGTTATGTGGTAAGCTAACGAGCTAACGTTAGCCTGGCCGCGGCGGTGTTTCAAAACCGAGCGCGCTGTCTATGTAGACAGCATAAAATACGCTCGTGTTGGACAAACTGCTATCTAGGCAGGTAACTTGCTAGGCTTTGAGACAGAGCCTTTGTGTACTCCGTCCACACAATAAAGCACTGTTCAGGTGTGAGATCGCTCAATGCCAGCGATGTAGAAAGTCCAACATGTTGACTAGATATAGTTTATGTCTGTTAAGGGAATAAGTCTTAGACTAGTTTTAGACTTAATAGACTGTTTGTGAAAAGCAGCCTTTGAACACTATGGCTGTATATAACACATGCCTACATGTGCCTGTTAATCGTTTTCCCTTATTTAATAAGTGTCTCAACTACTGTTTGCACATATATTTCACGCACTATTAGTAAATATAGAGACAATAATGGAAATGCACATAATCACAAACACAGCCTTTATATACTTTATACAGACTTTTTTGTATTGTTTTTCTTTAATGTAAAACCAGTAACAATGACATTATTATATCTGCCAGTTAATTTAGTTAAGACATTTGTATACTGTAGTTTTTTTAAATACCTTATTAAAAGAATTTGTGCCTGACACACAACTAGATTTTCTACTATGTGATGTCTGTGAAATTCCTATCAGAAAATAATCCTTATCCAGTTAATGAAAAATGATATTCATAAATCCAAAAAACTGGGAACCCTGCCATGTGCTACATGTTGACATCAGATGTGATAACACAAGGTAGTGTTAAAATCAGCATGAACACTTTATTAATTATTGGTGTTATTTTTCTCCACCTTACAGCTGAAGACTCTATTCTTATACTCCTCACATATGTGTTTGCCTGAGCCCATGCCAGGAGGGTGTGAGATGGCAATTAATGGCCTCCAGTGGAGCTGAAGACTTGGAAAATGGGGCGTCACGGCCAGCCCTCATTGTTCAAGCCAAGTCTGTTGTAGTCCATTCACCCAATGTACGAGGGTCCTCCAACCCTGAAGGAAAGAGACTGCAGGGTGGCTCAGGTGACCTGCTGTCTCACCCTAATGTGAGAGTGCTGTACGATCGACCATACTGTGTCTCAGGGATTCCCTCACAAAGTGCCTATCCACATGTGCCTAAGGCCTCGAATGCCTCTGCTGTGAGAGTCCGCCGCTTACAGAGCACAAGTGCTTATTCTTTAAATGGTGCTAGTAATGATCTGAGTAAGCACAGTTTGTTATCCAAGAGCTTGCCACATATTAACGCTGCTCCCTCTGCATGCCATAGCCACCCTCAACAGGAGCCGATTACGTACCGCTGTCAACCTCACTGGAACTTTGATTCATTAAGATTTAAATCAGGACTGTTAGGGAAAAGGGCGATTTCACCTCACCGGTCCATTTATCCCGCTTGCCCCTCCCCTCCCAAGTTTTTCTCTCAAAGAGCCTCAGTTGTGATTGAGAAAACAATGCCCACTAATCAGTCTTTGCCGTGGACGAACAGCAAGCTCAGGGAGAATAACAATGGAGTTGTGCGGCCTCCAAACGCCAAAATTCCCTTGTACTCCAAACAGGAGGACTTGCACAGTACTGCCACTCTCGAATCTGGCTGCAATGGAACCTATTTGAGGGGCCTCAAAGCCATCGCAACGAAACCCACCCAGCCAACCGTGCCTTTGAAAGACATATGTGCAGACGTGCTCCTAAACCAATGCAAGGCCACCAATGATTTGCAGTTCGAAAAGACAGTAGAAGAAGCTGTCAGAAAAAATGAGCATACCATGAAAAAATGTGTAGGAAACGGTGTCAGTAAAGCTCCTCAGAGAGTGTCCAAAATCAGCTCTGAGGCAGAGTTTACAGTCACCGTCCGAAAAATCACCAAAAACACTGTGCATGCAAAACACAGGACGCTCAATGGTCTAAGCAAGCAACCGGAAGCCGGTGTGAAACTTGTCTGCAGATTAGGTAGGGATGTAGCCACAAATTGTACCGTGTCCATCTGTCCTAGTAATGAAGATAAGGAGTCATGTTTTGCACCCATGGAAACCAACAGTGCCCTCAGTTTCGATCAAAATCAAAGGGGTAGTTATCCCTCGACTGTTGTCTGTGATGGTAAAACACAAGGAAGTGATTGTGCCATTCCGGAGGTGACTGGCCACAATATGGTCTCTCCTCACTCACCATCTGTTTACACAGTGACAAATCAGATATCTGCCATTCACCTCACAAAGGAAGAATGCTGTAAGGCCTCTCAGGTTGACCCAAGTCTTAGTCCCAGACAGCCTGAGGAGAAAGATCATGACCATGAGGTTGAGAGGTATGTGTGTTTACTTGTTTAATGGTTATTTTGTATAGATCATTCTAGAAGAATTCGTGCACCTCACACCTTTTGTTCCTGTGTTTAACTTTCAGACAGGACATGGTATTAGATGATGATGATGAGCTTCCAGATAAGATGGAAAATGACTTCAGTGGTGATGGTAACGCTGCATTTTGGTAACAGAAATACTTTGGTGATTGTCCGACTGTTTTGGTTATTCCAGCATTTTTTCCTCAGATGACTCGGATTGTGATGATTCGTCGACAGCATCCATGGCAGCTTTATCAAAGTAATTCATCTTTTTAACATCCTAGTACTCAAAGAATTCACTGTTATATATCATGTTTCTTAATGCAATCCGTAATTTAACTTTACATTACTGTAATATCAAATAAAGCCAAACTGACATTTGTTATCTTTAAAATATACTATTAATTATTACTTAACTATTACACAAACTACTATCGTGACTCAAAGTAACACTGATTTGTTATGTACTTGTTCAATAACTTATCTTTGTTAATGTTTAACCAAAAAAAAATGAATTGGAGCTCTAACGCTATCCAAATGTTACTCTTAAATATTATTAATATTTAAATTGTCGTCCCCAGGGATAAAGATTTAGGACTTTTTCCTCTAAATCTTTCCGTTTAAGTGTGTTTTTGTTAGCTAATCCTGACTTGTCTCATTTGCTTGGTTCTGCTGAAGTATTAGTCAGTTTTACTTCAGCTCTGTGTTAAGAATGTTTCAGTAGACGAGGCTCTAATATCTTTACATGTCTCCTGTGGCCACCTGACATTACCATGGTGATGCCAAACACACAGAGGAGAACCTGACATTTGTTCCGGTGGTTGCTTTAGGAGAAAAGCTGCTACGCCAGAACCCTGTAGAAAGGTCCCACAATTGTGCTTTAGTGGTTTAGAAATGGAACCTCCCCTCTATAACCGGAAAATGAGTCTGTTAAATTGTGTCAGGCTCATGAACTATTGTCCTGAAGTCACGTCCAGCTAATGGGTTTGTTTGAATGGGGTGATAAACAAAACCAAACACTTACTGCACGGTAAAGGCACATGTTGAGTTGTACCCTCATATTTGTGGTTCAGTGTTACGCAGAGTGTGTGCCGGCTACTGTGTACTACATGACTGTAATGTGAGTTATATATCTCAATTCTTTGTGTCTATTGATTAGATATACTGTTTTCATTTCTGTAAGGGCGTTAAGGGCTGTAAGCAATTTAACAAATGTTTACTGTTCCTATGGTCAGTGTTCCTATGTGGTTTTTATAAATCATTGAACAGTTATGAATATCCACTGATCTAGTGTATCTAAATCTTACTTTAGTATCTGAAGTAACTATTGTTGGGTTTAATATCAGGATAAAATTAACATGAACAGTAAACACTGTTCCTGTAAGGATACAGTAACGGTATATTTAATGTTTTGTGCCAACTTTGGTATAAATCTATCTGTTATATTTACTGGAAGCCAAGAGAATTACACTCATGTTTATAACTGGAAGTGTAATCAAATTAAGCAAAATATTAGAACGTACAAGGGCTGGGGGATTGAAATTATTATTATATTAAGTATTATGTTAATTAGCAGGCATTTAAATTGTGCTGAAATGTCTATGATATTTCTTGTGTTTTCTAGTGTTGAAGATTCCATCAGTCCTGGTGTGGAGAGAGAGCTGGTGGTGAGACCTGCTCTTGTGCCCAGTCTCTTTCCTCACATGCCCTCTTCACTGTACTTCAGCACTGCCAGTGAGAGAGGTGAGCACACATACGCATCAAGCCATTATGTTTAAAGCTAGAGCATCTTTTATTTTATTTAAGCATGGTTGCTTCTTTCACTGTCAGACAGAAATTTAGCATTATGAACATATTATTTATTGTGTTTATAAGTCTATATTGTAACTTTTACAGTGGAGCCGTTGCCGCCTGAACAGATGAAGCAGCTTAAATGGAAGATAACAACAGTCACTCCCAATGTGGTGAAAAACACTATCTCCAGATCTCACTTTAAAGCTACGAAAAGTAAGTCAACACCTTGTATTTAAAGAGCTGTTCTGTAAATTGTTAAAGTTGTAGTTTATGTGTGTGTATATATTAATTATGCTATGTTTAGGGGCAGCCCAATAAAAGTAGTTTGTAAGCCACTATATTACACAAGCTATGGTTGGCAGACTGTGATGTCATATGTTACTCTTTATTCTAGAGAGTCATGATTGGCTGGGCTGCTGGGGTCACCATATGAAGTCACCAGGGTTTAAGGCCATTAGAGAGTACCAGAAGGTGAGGATGAATGTCTATAATGTCAGCTGTCAGCAGTGAGTGTTTTGTAGTTGTTTCCCATCTAACTTGTAGTTGTTTCCCTTTTTTTTGTGACTGAGAAGATGATCTGTTATGCTACTGGTATTATTTTGAGGCTTTCTATAATTGTTAATAATTCTTGTCTGCTGAGAATTAACAAGTATGCATTTCCGTTCGGCAGCTCAACCACTTTCCAGGCTCCTTTCAGATTGGACGGAAAGATCGGCTGTGGAGGAACCTGTCCAAGATGCAGGCACACTTTGGCAAGCGGGAGTTTGGCTTTTTCCCACGCTCCTTCATTCTCCCGCAGGATCTCAAGCTACTGAGGAAGGCTTGGGAAGATGGAGGCAACAAGCAGAAATGGATCATCAAACCGGTACCTCCGAAATAACAAAATGTTACGATTGTCAATGTGAAATCACTCTTAAATTCTTGGCACTGACAGACTCCGGTTTCTCGTTTTTAGCCTGCATCTGCTCGCGGAATCGGCATTCAGGTCATTCACAAGTGGAGCCAGATTCCACGCAAGAGGCCGCTCCTCGTACAGAAGTACGTTCTAAGAATGTTTTTCATAATTTAAAAAGAACTGTAGGAATGCAGTCTGATCACTTTATAGCTGCATTTACCATTTATAAAGCAAATTTCCTTTTAAACGTTTTCTGTAATGCGTTCTTTACAGAGTCTTTAAAATTAGTAATTTGTAGTAGTAATACTTTGGGGGGAAAAAATCTAAAACACACCCCTCATGAGTTTGGGTTTATGGAATGTGGAGCGTGTTCCCAAATGTGTTGATGTGTAATTTGACAGGTATCTTCACAAACCCTACCTCATCAGTGGGAATAAGTTTGATCTGCGTATCTACGTGTATGTGACCTCTTACGACCCGCTCCGTGTTTACATCTTCAATGACGGACTTGTCCGTTTTGCAAGCTGCAAGTGAGTAAATATAGCTGAACTAAAACTGACAGCATTTAAATATTTACATTATATATTTATACTAATGGCTTCATGTTTGAGGGGTGAGATGAAATGTAAGTTGAGACTTGTTTACATTTACTGAAAGATGTTTACTCTGTCATTTATTAAAAACAGATACTCTCCGTCAATGAAAACCCTCAGCAACAAGTTTATGCATCTTACAAACTACAGTGTAAATAAGAAGAACTCGGAGTATCAGAGCAACAGTGACGATAAGGCCTGTCAAGGCCATAAATGGTAAGAATATGGAGATATTGCTGAGGAATTTAGGGGGGACCTGGTCTGTACTGACTAGATATGGATCTTTCTGTGATAATCATCTGGCAGTTAGTCCTTCTCATAGCCTCAGGATATAAATTAAAGAGGCTGGCCTTAGGATAGTAACAAATGAATTCTACCCTCAGACTTTGTTTGATGGAGGTTTATTTAACGCAGGGCTTTGAAGGCACTTTGGCAGTTCCTGAGTTCTCAAGGAGTCAACACCACTCTAATCTGGGAGAAGATCAAGGACATGGTCATCAAAACCATCATCGTGTGAGTGTCCTACAGCTCGTCTGACTTGTGTGACTGCACTGCGCGTTCACAAGTGTCTTTGCCCTCAACCTCTGGTTTCTATCTTCTCATCAGGTCAGAGCCATATGTGAACTCTCTGCTGAAGATGCACGTGCGTTCTCCCTACAGCTGTCATGAGCTGTTTGGCTTTGACATCATGCTGGATGAGAATCTGAAGCCGTGGGTCCTGGAGGTGAACATCTCACCCAGGTGCAGATTCAAGCTCTAGCTTTAGGAATAAAGGACAAGCCAAGCTATTGCATCAGTGTTAAACAACTTCTGTTAAAATGTAGTTTATAAAACTACTGAGTTAAAAAAAGTTAGTCAAACTGCTTGTTAGTCAAAAATCGTGATGATAGCATAAAACTTAGCATGTATGCTTTTAAAAATTAACAAACATGCATTAATAATATTAATAATAATATACTAATAGACCTGAAACCTTTTTTATATGAAGTAGAGTTTAATGTATGTGGCTATAGATGTTTATAGAGTGTATTTCTCTGTCTCCAGTCTGCATTCTAACACACCGCTGGATGTCAGTATTAAGGGTCAGATGATACGGGATCTGCTGAACCTTGCTGGCTTTGTGTTGCCCTTCAGAGAAGATGCTGCTCCGTTCAGTGGCAGCAGCTCCACCAGCAGGTCAGTGTTGGTACAACATTGTTCTGTCACAGAAAATCAAGCCATTCGTTCAGGTGTTTGTTTATCCTCAAAGTTTTGACATTTTACCTCATAATAAAGATTCACACTGTTTTGTTCAGTCTATGCGGAGCAATACGAGAGAGATGGAATTCAGACATTTCGACTGATGAGAAAGTAAAGCGAGCGTTTTATCTGAGTCAGCGCTCTGTGGACCAGGTACTCAAACACACCATCATTTATTACATATTCAAATGTTATTCATTGTTTTCCACAGCTACACAGAAACCATTTGCCAGAATTGCAGTCTTATATAGTCTTGTATGTGTGTCTGTAGGACTTCTGTTCCACAATTCTGGACATCCTGACAGCCGATGATGTTCGTGTCCTGGCAGAGAGCGAGGACGAGTTGAGCCGTAAAGGAGATTTCGAGCGAGTTTTTCCCTCACACGCTTCCTCCCGCTACCTCCGTTTCTTTGAGCAACCGCGCTACCTCAACATTCTCCTCAATCAATGGGAACAAAAGTACTGGTTCAACAGGAGCAAAGGTGTGTGTGTGTGTGACTTTTTGGCTGTATATGTTGTAAGGTTGTTGTTTATGTCTGTTGACATATGTTTTGTATGAGTACCTCTGTGTAACTGCATTTGGTTTGTGTCATACTGTGTTTAGGTGTCAGTCTACTGAGGGATTTGTGTGAGAAAAGGGTGCACCTGGGAAACCTTGCAGACTCTCTTCATCATGTGAGTTCTGATGACAGAAATACCTCACCACAGTAACCAGCTAATGTTTTGCCTGAGAAGTTTAAGGAAATATGAATTTTATTATAAAAGCAAGCACTGACTATTTCAACAAGTCTTTATGTTGGACGTAATTATGTTATTAATGCAGTAAACATTTTTTCATGCATTTTTTTTTTAAAAGTGGTCCTCAAAGTCATACCATGGACACAGACCTTTACTGACAAGATCTGGGTATGTACACACACACCTTAAATCATCTCTTCACCTTAAGATGTTTCTTGTACCTGTCATCAGACCTAACTCTCTTCTCTCTCCTCAGTGTGATGGTCAGCCAGAGGTCTGACGCTGAAGACGAGGATTTGTCTGATCGGGAGGTTCAGTCCGTCACTGCCAGTCTTCCAGACATGAGCTTCCTGAGTGCTGTTAGCCTCAGCCCTAGTCCCTCCTCCAGCTCAAGCATGGCCAGTGACAGCCTCCCTCCTCACGACCACCTTTGAGGTCGTCAGTTAAATGCTGGAGTTCAGGGTTTACAAGTAATGCACAAAGATGCACACACACACACATAAGCACAAATGTGTGTTAGGTCATATTTCGGCTAAAGTCAGGGTTGACTATTTCTCTACTTAAAAGCAGTTAACCAAGTTGACTAGCCAAATGGTGTCATGCAGGCTAACATTCATTTAGTTAACATTCATGACCAGAGACCAGTTTTTCAGTCTGTGGAGAAGTGGGCTTTAAAAGCACCTCCTGTTTGGGTTTTGACTGTATGTTTCCATTTGAGCCTATAAGATACTTCTACTTTGTTTACATTAGGTCTGTGCACACTTACGGGTCGGTACAGGCATCTGTTCAACTGGGTTTTTAAACGCGTGAAAAGAAAATGTGAAGTTTGACAAAGAGTTGCCAATGTAAAAAATACAAATTGTTGTCATAAGACGCTTGCATGCCTTGTTGAAGGGAGATGACACGTGTCAGGTTAAGGTTTTTAAATTAAAAATGGTATTTGAAATATTACTGTTTTATGGCCTCTTTTTCTCTGCAAATTTCTGTTTTAATTGGTCATTATTGTTTGTAATATAAACATGAATGATGTCATCCTGTCACTATTGATGACAAATGTGCCACAAGTTTTCAGACTGTCACATCTTAATCTCACCCCCTTCTTTATTTCCTTGTCACTGTTTCAACTTTACCCTATATTATAGGCCAAAACCCCACATGAAGTCATATTGAAGTCATTTGATTGCTGTAGGGAGCTATGAAGAAAACTAGCTTACACCACATGCCCCAGTAATTACTGCCCACATGAGTATCCAGTGACAGTAAAACCTGCCCAGTGGCCGGATCTGGAGAGGGAGAAGTGAACACAAGATGTCCTAAGGCACATAAACATCAAACCTCAGGAAGCACAAATAGTCACATGCAATTAAGTAATGGTGTATCACTTTAAGCAATGTTAAGCACTAAAATGCAGTTAACATTGCTGTGGCCACACTTTGTCTTTATTATCAACAGTATTTGTGTGTGCTAATTTCTATTTTTCCATTAGTCACTCATTTCAGTTATTTTCTATGATCTAAATACCTGTGGAATCTGTATATGTGTTAAGATCAAGCCATTCTGTTTATCTGTTATGTTCATTGAGTTCCTGGTTATGCGCGCTGTCATGCCAACTGGGACCAGCTCCAGTTTGTTTTCAAGAACACAAGCCTTTCCTGTTTGTGTGTGCATGTATGTGTGCTGGTATTCACTACATTGTGGGGGCCAAATGTCCCCACAAGTATAGTAATATCAGTGCCTTTTGTGGTTTCCATAAGGAAACTAGCTTTGGAAAGTCTAAAAATCCAATAAAGTTAGATTTAGGGGATAGAATAAACGGTTTGTGCAGTATTAAAGCTATTATGTCTACAGAATGTTCCTGTAAAACACAAAAGGGTGTGTGTGGGGGCATGTTACAGAGGTTGTGTATACACAGCCACTCACTGCCACAATATCTGCGATTCTCCTCCCCCTCACGGCCCTCCCTCTGCATGCCAGCACCGGCTCTTTCTCCTGATTTAGATTGTGCTCTGCAGGCAGTGACTCTAGAGCAGCTGAGGTATGCTCCGCTCTGGCCAGCTCTAGCACTGAAACCCCTTTGTCTCACTGACCGCCGGGACCCGGTCATGGACTCTCTGGAGGAGGTAAGACTTGTAGAGCAACTTGTAGAGCGATTTGTCACCTGTACAAATGATCATGTATACAGTTTGCTGATAACATGGTTTTCTTCTAATGTTTTTTATAAACATATGTTCCTTTGTAAGAACTGTTAATGATTTGTGCAAATCCTGGGAAAAAAACTTTGTCTTAAGGTTTTGTGTTGTATAAAGATTTGTACAATCAATCCATTTTTAAGTTCAGAAAAGTTATCTGATCTAGTTATCTAATCTATGTTTAGTGGCTCGGTTTGGTTTATCAACAGATGACGTGTAACTAGTATTCTGGTTGCTTTGCACGTTGTGTTTATGTTTGAGGTTATTTTTGGAGCATTGAACGGTGCATGGAAGACTAGGCCTCCAAGATCAATGTGTTCAGTGTTCACATTCAAGTTCAATGCGATCAGTTAAAATACTTTATACATGTGAAACGTGTACATTTAAAATAAAATTTAACTATATCCCCTGAAGGAAATACAGTACTTGCATGGTAGTTAAACAATAGTGTTAAGTGTAGTTTTAAGCCTATGAATAATGTTGTTAAGTGTTATGATATAGTGTTAAGCCTAAAGATAATGTTAAACTTAAGCTAGGCTTAGTATCTTAAGTAGGCCTATGCTTTAGTTGTTTGTAAACGAGGAAACAAGACCTATATTTGCAGCATTTGTTCTGCTGTGATATCTTGTTTACTGCCAGTGAGAATCAACACACAACGTATGTTTACAGGATTGGGGTGACTGGTCGTTTCTTTCTTCCATTTATTTAACTATGCAATCACAATTCATTATGCAAATGAAGCAAACATTACAATGAGGTCATTTTTGGCTACACTGAATGGTGAACATTCAAGGGCAACGGGAGGATTTCAGACTTCTCAGATTAGCTTACAACACCTTAAATGACATCATCATGGCAGAACTTAAGGTCTTCTTCTAGTATACAATGACACACCTGCACAGAAAATGCAGGTATTAGATAAAAGATGTTCGTTGCAGTTGTTCATTGCATTAGTATTTTCCCCCATTGTAGTAAGAGATTTGTTATGTTTTATTTTTGACTAATTCTCTACACTAATTCTCTACATTCTCTATTCTCTACACTAGAGCCCTTTTATGGAGGATGAGGGACTGACGATGAAGAGGACAGGTATCTGTTAGTATCTTCTACGATGTCAGTGTTTCTTAACGCAAGCTTCTGTTTCTTAGCTATAATCTCTTAAAAGCTTTAAATACAGTGATTTAAATACTTGATGCACAAAAGTCATGTTAACACAAAGAAAGTACTACTGAGATCTCTGTTGCGTTCTGCAGTTTGTTTCTCAAACGTTATTTGCAAGCAAGATACAAGCAGTGGGACTTTAAAGAGTGTTTCAATTGTTTTATATTTAAAGTCATTGCATGTCATTCCCATCTTTTCATGTGTCCAAAATTTCCATAAAACTGCATAAGAATGAAAATGTCACGCATTTGACTGGTGGTGTTATGACAGTATAAGAGTGCATCAGGGCTGCTGTACTGCTGACTGACCCACCTGCAGCAGGGGTCTCTCTCTCTGTCTTCCTCTGAAGGGCCCCTCGAGGATCCTGACTCAGATGTTTACGCCAAGTTCTTCATGAGCCACTGCTGCTACGATGCCATTCCAACAAGCTCCAAACTGGTCATTTTTGACACAACGCTGCAGGTCAATGTTCATGTAGCCTGTAGCCTGTTTATCTCAGTAGATTCATTAATAGTGTAAATATAATACACAGATATTTAAAGCATAAGAACTGAAATGTCAGTGTTTTACACAGGTGAAGAAGGCGTTCTTTGCACTGGTCGCAAATGGAGTCAGGGCTGCACCTTTGTGGGACAACAAGCTGCAGTGTTTTGTAGGTAAGCAAACGTGAGAGTTTTGCTGAGCTTAGAGAGTGTGGCTGCTGAACTATGAGCCTGCATCAGATTACTGAAATCTTATAATGTCACTACAACATCCTAACCCATAAACCTATGTTAGGAAAACTCATTAATCACTGACATTTGCTTAAATACTTGAACGGAACATCCCATACACAGTCCTGTAAAACTGCCCGTGTTTGAGTTTGTGTTGATATGATACACATGCTATACCATGTTTGAATGTTTAGATTTCCTCACAGTTGGAGTTTCTAATAATAAAAATGAATTAGTTGCACATTCAGCAAGGGTGTATGTGTGTGCGCTGTTTGTTTGTGTGTGTGTGTGTGTGTGTGTGTGTGCGCTGTTTGTTTGTGTGTGTGTGTGTCTGTGTGCATGCACATTTGTTTGTTTGTTTGTGTGTGTGTGTACAGTCACAGTTTTTACTGATSCCATAAAGCCATCCGCTCCACTGGTGCCAGTTTCTAACTTTAGAGTTGCCTGTGGCCCTAGTGACTCCTGGGAAAATGGCATGATGCTGTTCTAATCCCCTGCCCCATTTTGGGGAGTAATAAAAGCCAAGCTTAAGAGAAAGAATATCCTCCTACTGACAGGAAACGGGGTCCAAGTGCTGATGTTAGCCTGTTGATATTTCAGAGCTTAATTTGATTAAGCTCTTTAAACACGGAACTATGTGCTGAGTTCAGACCAGCTTGAATGTTTTAGTGATGGATATTGGACTCTTGTATCTGTTCTCAGTTTATGAGAGTTCTCAGTTTATTTGTGTTTTGCAGGGATGCTTACCATTACAGACTTTATCAACATTCTCCACCGTTACTACAAATCTCCCATGGTAAACGCTGTTATTCTGTCATTGTTTCTAGATTCAAATGTCACTTTTTTACAAAACTTCTGTAGTTCTGTAGCAAAGCTTGTGTAATTTTTTTTATTTTCCATAAATACCTAAGAAGTTTTTCAGTGCTATAAAAAAAAACTTTCCACTGTCCAAGATTTAGTTTATTGAAGTATGCTGAACATCTGTCTCTATAGCTACCATATTGTCATACTTTATGGGGCAAGTTGTCACAGTGAGAAATTGCCATTAGCAGTTTATTTAGTTTGTATACCAACAATCTAAATATAACAAATAAGAAACATAAATATAGCATTAATAAAATGTATGCAGTCCAACGTCAGACACCCATTAAAAAACTCATTCACCTCCTAAAACCGACTGCGAACATTTATTAATATAGATACCCAATATAATCCAGCTATGTTATTTATCTGGTTTAGGTACAGATCTATGAGCTGGAGGAACACAAGATTGAGACATGGAGAGGTGATTGTATATAGTTTTGAGGATAAGATGTTTTTATAGCCTCAGTATATTTTAGCAGTAGCTCTGTTTCCTGTTCCAGAGGTCTACCTACAGTATTCCCTCAACTCCCTCATCAGCATCACACCTGAATCCAGGTAGAGCAGAACCTCTGCAGAACTTTGTTTTTCTTTCTTCTTCTCTTATTTCTCCAGTGACGGAACGTTGTGTTTCCTGTTGTCAGCCTCTTTGAAGCCATTTATTCTTTACTAAAGAACAAGATTCATCGCCTACCCGTCATAGATCCAGAATCCGGGAACGTCCTCCACATCCTGACACACAAACGCATCCTCAAGTTCCTGCACATCTTTGTAAGACTTTCTCTTTGTGTAAATGAGTCGGTTGTAATAGCAGCTCTTTGCTGAGTAAATATGCTTTGTGAATTGCAGGGGTCCATGATTCCAAAGCCACGGTTCTTACAGAAACGGATTGAGGAAGTAGAAATCGGAACATTCAGGAGTATTGCGACTATCAGGGAGACAGAAACTGTTTATGACGCTTTATCTGTATTTGTAGAGCGACGGGTCTCAGCCCTGCCTGTTGTCACTGAGCAAGGTATGTAACACTGTGTATGACTTTTGGATTCATTTTTTATTATTTGTGGTCTCTAAAAGACCCTTTAGAAACTGGAGTATTGTGGATTTTGTTTACAATGAACAATATGACCCTCAGGAAAACATACCAGCAATGTTGATGACTCATCTTGCACACAATTCAAATCAAATTCTTTTGAACGGGAACACTCCTTTATTGAATATCATATCTCTTTTCTAAAAAAGTAAAAACAAAGGTATGGATTGGACCATTAAACGTCTTACCTATACCTTCTGTTTAAAAAAAACTATACAAAACCTTCAACATAAAACTTAAATTAAAAATTGTCTGTATAACCGATTCTTTATTTTTTATAGGGAAAGTTGTGGCACTTTACTCCAGGTTTGATGTCATTGTATGTATTCACACCTGTTATATCCATAAATCACTTCTAGTTATTATGCTTCAGTAATATCATCAGTTACATGGTGGTTTTCTTTGTCTACAATAGAACTTGGCTGCACAGAAAACCTACAACAATCTGAATATGACGATGCAGGAGGCCATTCAGAGCCGCTCGTGCTGCGTGGAGGGGGTCCTGAAATGCTACCCTCACGAAACTCTGGAGATCATCATCGATCGTATCGCTGAGGCGGAGGTATCAGCTCAGCAAAGCCTTAATAACATCATTCTAAACCCCTTACAATCTGGAATTCATTCAGGAGTCAAATTGTTATGGTCGATTTGTTGACAATAACATCAGCTGATGTCATTTAATGTCAAAGTTGATATAGCGTTTATGTCGGTATCATGTTCCCTCAGGTTCACCGTTTAGTTCTAGTGGACAAGGAGGATGTGGTGAAGGGAATCGTGTCTCTCTCTGATTTGCTCCAGGCTTTGGTTCTATCTCCTGCGGGTGTAGATGCACTTTTCTCCTAACACCAATGGAGGGCGCCCTCTCCATCCCTCCACCGTCCCTCACGATAACAGGTAGAACGTTGGCATGTTTCATATGCTGCATATGGTGCTTCTGCGTGTAGCAAGAGTGTTTCTCAATTGCATTATTAAATTAGCTTTTAAATGATCATTCAATAACTACAAACATCTCTGTATCTATCTATCTATCTATCTATATATCTATATCTATATATAGATATATAGATATATAGATATATAGATATCTAATATATACAATATTAGATATTGTATGTTCCTTTTAATGGCACCACTGCTGTGTATTGATAATGACAGCGTTAATCAAATGTTACCGTGAGATCAGAAAGCAAAGAGATACTGAAAGAAATAATAAGAAATAAGATTTGTTCTTGGTTTTGTTTTCTAGAAATGTGTCGAATAACTGAGCCATGAAGATGTGAGCGGTTGAAGACTGAAAGTGTAAATATTTTTTAACTGTTGCCAGCACTTTTTTTGCGATTTAAAATGTTTTTTGTTTTAAAATAGCAGTTCTATTTGTATTTTTGTGTCATTTCTAAACAAAACTACCAACTTTTTGTTGATAACTTTTGTTGATAGTTATTTGTCAACAAAAGTACCCACAAACATTTTTACACACTGTTTAACATTGCCAATCCCAGAGTCTTTAAATAAATACTGTTTTTTAAAATGACTTGACTCATGATCCTCAATATGTAAATAGATTATAATTCTAATGTAATTAATTGTATAATTAATTGCTTAACTCCTGCAAATTTGCTGTATTCAAAGGGCATTCAAACTTATATTGTGCAAATGTTGTATGTGCTTCTTCTGCTTCTACAAATATGTATGATGACGACACGTCGCCCTTTTTTGGTCCTTTGTGCACAAGAAAATCTGCATTTAAATAAAAGCTTTTATTTATAATGTCACTATTGACATGTATTGTAACTATATTTGTGTTTTAGCTAATGTATTATATACTGTTAGTGGAAGTGCATCATATTTGTGATATGTGACAAGACCTTGTAAACAAAAGGTATGTATTTACAGGTAATTTATGCAACACAACATACAGTACAGTTCATATAAACAGAGTATAGCTGGGAATTTTCGTGCTTGTAAAAGCAACAGATGGTTTCTTGCAGTTTAACCACTAGGCTACAACATTCAAAAACATTGTGTGTTTTAGGATCTTGTTGTAAACACATCTGTGTTTTTACACATCTGTGCATAACTTGACCAAATCTTGGCTGATGTTTTAATCCATAGTCATTTACAATCTGTTATACAAGTTATCAGTAACAAAATGCAGTGTTTTTTTTTCAAATACATGTGGATATGAGACTATGGATTAATGGACTATGGAGTAATTATTGATAAAATGGCTTAAAAAGTGTCATAGTTGAATAAAGTTTTCTGATCTGTTGCGATGCAGATATAAATGTTTCTGTTAGTGGCAAACCACTACCTATTTAAAAGAACTTCTCTTAGTTCCTATAGTCATGGGTGATGTTGTGTGGTTAGCAAAATAGTACTTTTAATAGAATCCTTAAAAGAATCCAACATGAATATTAGCATGTTACCATGTTTGTGCTTAAAATGATAAAATACGATATTGTTACATGCATATTTAATCTTAAATAAATGTAGGTTTTCATTGCACATTCATAATATTTTTACTGGGGCATGAAGGAACTAAAGGGTTTAGCTGTTATCTGTTTCAAGCTGTCATTAAATGTGCAGGTAAAAAAGAGTAAAGTTGAGTAAATGTTCTGTGTTGTTTTACAGTGTTCTCTGTGTCTTGTTGACACAGACATGCCCAACAGCTTATACCAGTGTTTAAAACACCTGCTTTTAAACACACTGCACAGGTGAAAACCCAGCTCAAAAGTAAACAATGATATTTATAATTACTACTGGTAAGTTGCAGAAAGAAGTCATTTTATCTCCTGCTCATTTTAGGCTCTGTGGAGATGGACCTGCATAAGTGTCTATGTAGTGCTAAACCAGCCAAAGCTTGGAAGATGAGATGCTGACAGAAACAACTGAGAACATCTCAATCGTCCAGCAGGAATAATTCAAAGGTTGGTGGCCCTTCATCAAAACTGCAGAACCTACAGTATGTGAATTTAATTCTTTAATAGTATTAATTTAGGTCTCCATCTAAATCTGACACTTTTTTCATTAGTTCAGTAAAGGCTTGTAGGATACAAAACACTGCAGGTAGTTTGGATGCAGAAACATAGAAAAAATCAACATTTAATGTATTTCAACATTAACAGTTTAATAACCATTTAGCAGCATAAATACATTGGACATAAAAAAAGTAAATAATCAGTTCATTTCCTCACACCCTACCTACAGTAAACTTTATCTTAAACCTATTCTACTGTAGATTTAAAATTAAACAATTGATCAAGATGTGGTATTTAAACACAAACACCACAAAAATGCTTAAATACACAAATCAAGCAGACTCAACTTCATTGTTAAAAGTTATTTGCTTTTATAGGCTTTGTGAAACGCGTTGTATTTAGTCCTGATTTGGATCATTGATAATAATCTCCAGTTAACGCTCATGTTAAGTTCAGGAAATGTAGTTGATTTACAGAGAATGTGTTTGAAATAATGTACCTTTTTTGGACCTTATAAGCGCCTTCTGAAAGTCAAAATATATGTAGGAAATAACTACCGAAATTCACACAGCTCCTTGTGAGATTTTTATACTTTTTATACTATTTATACTATTTTTAATACTAAGACACTAATTCTAACAGTCTATCAGAAACAATAATGTAATGTCTCTTACAAACAGACTGTTATAATAAAATAATCTGAAAACAGCATTATTACAGAGTCATAATTTAGAAAGCACTGCCATTTAGTAGTTATTGATCATTAATAATTGCAAATATCAGGATGTTATAGTCAACATTGAGAACAAAACAAGAAAAAGGTCATTATTATAAGGTTGATGGTGTATTTTCAGCCCTGAATAGGTCTTCAACACACCATGTGCTACCATCATTATGAAAAAGCCCATATATGAAAGCTACACTTCTGCTGGCCTTTAAAGTAATGAGCTTTTTTCAGTTTCAGGCATGTTTCTGAAGTCGTCTGAAAGAGCTGAACTCTGTGGCTCCTCAGTAAACGCGACAGAACCGCCCTGTTATTGCACAAAGTCATTGGTAAGTTGATCCAGTACCGGAGGTTCTGTGCTGGGGCAGAGCTGTGGTGCTCGGCTGCATTAGAGTCTCGTTTATGCTGTGTGACTGGGACAGATTTGGCCCCAGCTGCAAAGTCAAGTTGTACGTTCCGATCTCGGAGATTCCCCTTCTGAACGCGAGCCCTCCGCGCTGCACCGTCGTCCCGCCTCTCCTCCGGACGGGAATCAGACCACCGCGCTGGGCGGCTGCGCTCTGCACAGGGGCGCCGTTGAACTGTGCCGCCTGCGAGGCCATCAAACAGGCTTGTAGTTTGCGTTTGGCGCGCCAGCGGGCGACTCGAAGGCGGGTTTTCTCCCTTCTCTCCCTTACTAAGTCTGCTAGCAGAGCCTGCGGTAACGTCTGCTCCAGCTCCAGCCGCCGGTTTGCGTTAGGCACTCGGTTCGTGTTCCGCCCCCTCAGCTGAGCCCGACTGCGCTTCAGTTCTTCATACAGATTCAGGTCCTTGCGTCTCGGACGCACTTGTTTTTGAACCCCTGCCACAGACAGCTGGGGGTCACCGTCTAAACATGGGCAGAGAAGAGACATAAACATGATCAAATATTATCCAGCAGTTAGTTATTGTCCTCAGATTTAATACAGTATAACAGCATAAACCAAACAATATTATCATTTACATTGTTACACCAATGATGCCATTATAACCATTTCAAAATGTTTGAAGTTTTTTCCTTTTAGAAAAGTGCAACCCATTATAAAATGAGTTAAAAAGTGAAAAAGTGACTGACTGATCAAGTACTGACTGCTAGCTGTCATGTCCGCTGTGAACTTCCTGCTAACTTTTAACCTCGGGTAAGATTTGCACATTTAAGGAGGGTAAGATGCAGTTTTACACTGTTGCTCGGGACGACGACAGAATTACATCAAGAATAGATATTCCATGTTTTTATAAACGTGTAACATGTAAGAACAGACAAACTCATTTACAGACATTTTTATTAATATAACAATAACCAACAGGTGATTCAAATGGTGATAACTTGGTGACTATACAGCACATACAGTCAAATATTTTATTTTTCATTCATGTATTTGTACAGATAGAAACACCAACATTTCTGACATTTCAGTTAATACAAAATAATACAAAATGGTTGGTTTTGTGTAACATGTTTGTTTTTATAACAGTAACATGAAAAAGCTGTTGCTTTTATTTGCTTATAGCTCCACTGTTATTTGATCAATCATTACTATAAATCTATCAACAGAATCATTCCAGTCATTTGAGTTGAGTTGTTTGGCCACACTGGAGACAGAAACCTTGGTGCAGATGATTTTTCATAGACAAAATGATCACCTAAAACAAAGAGATATTTAATACAGATTAAACAATAACACTGACAACTATAGATCTACATTCTGATCATTGCTTTAGTTTAATCATTTGTATAATTTAAGAATAATTTATAATTTAAAGAGACTGAACCAGACAGGTGACCGATTTTTACATTCATCTCTCCTTTAACTTGAGAATTAGTCTTCTCTACAGCTGCAACATAGTTCATTTAGTTAGGACTGTAAGTTAAAACAGCAATATGTATAATTCTGTTAGTTTCTTCATGTTATAATTAAGCAAATAAACTGTTGTATACAACGCTTCATTTTGAAAGTTAATTTAAAACTAATTTAACAAAGAATGACAAACTGTTTACACCTTGTTTTGACCTTGACCACAATTTTAACTGTCAACCCTGTTACCCGTTTAGCTTTAACTCGGGCATGTGGTAACTTAAATCATTAAAAACCTTAAATATTATTGTAGCAATTTCATGTACAATTTTAAAGATTAAGTAAAGCAGTTACACTCACCTGTTTAAGCTGAAGCAAGCTGAGTTGAAGCAAATTTCCTGAAAATCCTCGTAGGAAAAACACTGGCTTGTTTCTTAAATCAAATAAAGACGCGATGAAAGATCTCCTTCATGGTGTAATCGAGATTTCACAATGCAATCTTTCATTTGCCTCTTTCTCAGGAATAGGTTCTCTTTGTGCCTGAACACTTCAAGAAACTATTGGATTTCATGCAAAGGTAAGTAATAAAATTATAAACATGATCTCATCTATAATTTTTACTTTATATTTTTTATTAAGAAATATTAATATCAGATAAAAAAATCTACTGATTACTCTTCCAAAGTCTCAATACACAAATATTACAAATACTTAATGCACAAAACTACCAGGTTACAGGGCTGAGTGCATTTGTACAGTGCTGAAAATGACAACAGTTGAGGGTCCAATGTTTTGGTGAAACATACATCAATAAATTATTGTATTCATTCAACTTAATGAACTTAAATGTGGGAAAATGTGTCAAACCATTGGATTTGATTTTTGTTGATTCCTACAATATTTAAATAAACAAGAATACATACGATAAATAAATATTGATTTATCGTGACCCACAATTCCTTCTAAACGTGATGTCACAGATTTGGGGGGGGGCACATCTCCCACACACTTCTGCATTGCTCAAGTCAATCGCAATATTGCCACCTTCCCTTTAGGCTACAATATTGCCCGTGAAGCACATGCGAGCCACACCTCACCAAGTAACAAGTACATGTATTGGGTGCCCAAGTTGAACTGCAGTAGATGGTAGATGCTGGTCTTTGTTAGAGCCCTCATGGGTTCCCATGCATCTGAGATGTACTGAGCCTGACTTATGAGCCTGTCTGTTCTCCCATTTAGTTTCCAGATTCAAGCAAGTATTTTGAAAAACGATTCTCTGTTCTTCTGCCGTGCTTTTGCCTCCCTCCATTTTTTGCGCCTCCACCTCCGAGCATTTTCACACAGGTCACCGATTTTCTTCTTTTTCCCTGTCTCAACATCCCTCTTCCATCTCTCTCGCTCACTCCTGAGGTACTTTTCCCTGCGAACAGGATCAGCGTTCCTTCTCGCCCTGTATTCTCTCTGTCTCTCGGCAGCTGTTTTTGCCATTACAGTGTCTGTAAAAAGGAATCCAATACGAAGACTTGCTCAGCTTCAAACTCTGTTCCAATTTCCATGTGAATTCATGCTTTATAACTCATCATACGTACATTCAAAAGTCATACGGACTGACCGTGTGTTCTGTGACAAATGTAGATGCTTTGTGATAATCGTGTTTTTACTCTGTAATGACCATTCAATTCTGTTACATTCTAAAATGTTTCAAGGGTTGAAGTTGTGAAAAATTACTCATCACAGCCTAGCTAGCTAAAGTCATTGTACTACCACAACACATTATTCAGTCAATCTTTATGATTTTATTTTTTGCTAGTAGAAAAAAAACAACTGAAAACTGATTATTTTCCAAAACACCGAGTTTTAGCAAAATAAACTTGAAAAATCTTAGCTTATAAACGGGTACTAGGGTACAATGCAGCAACAACCATAGAGACTCAAAGGGCAACAAATCCTGAGAATGGGTACGAAATTCCCTAGACTGTAACACAAACATTGTAATTACAATAACAAGTTTCAAATTTTGTATTGGATGGTGAAAAGCTGCAACCCAGCAGGTTTACACCACAATTATCACACCATAACAATACTGGTGATGTTTCATGTTATATAGAACATATTTTAACAGAACACTTTAATCTAGTGATGCAAGTATTAAGAAAGTTACAATGTTCAACTCATACTTACAGGTGGATGGGTCAACACTGATGAATGCTGGGATTGTAAGTTCTGCTGATGTGCTTGGACTCTGAAGACCTTGGAAGGATTCAGGTAGATCCAGTGGGACCCCAAACTCATGTTCTCCCACTTGCTGGTGAAGTGAATATTCAAACCTGGGTATGTTGGCAGCGTCTGAAGGTTCATCCTTCACGCAAACAATCTCAACCTCAGCCTCTTCCTGTTTGATCTTAAGCGATGGAGCTCCAAAGGTTTCTGTGGTTGTACTTTGGGGCGGTTCATCAGTCATTGTGGCTGCTGAGAGGACACTGGTGTCCTGCATGTCTGTGTGCTCAGCCTCTGCATTGGTCAGGTGGTTTTGACCCCATATTGGATCAATGGTTTCAGATAGAAGGCCGTGACGGTCCACCAGATGATGGCTTGAATTATCACCTAGAGAAACAATTTAAGACACTTAAATCTTAAATTTGGGTGCAGTCAAATTTAACATTCATATAAAATTGTGAAGCAAGAATTCTGAACTGTTCTGGAAAGTGATGGATTAATGAATTGGTCCTATTAATATTTGGCTAATCTGAGGTTTGTGTTTGCCCAGCTAGCTGTGTAAATATGAGTCTTTCTTATTATGCAGCCATACATTTTAAATCCTCAACATAGTATAAGTTTATGGTTACAAAGTATTTCTGAAAGTGTGGCATAAAGTACAACACTGTGTATTTGTTAAGAGTTACTGAGTTCAATATGGACTGTGTCACATGAACTGTCCATCTGTCCTGTCTGTTATGTTACTAGTAATTGCTCCCATAGCACTATAGACATAGACACTGAAGTGTTTCATACCTTTATGAATTGATGATCCATGAATCTCTTCCAAATGGAGATCATTAATATGTTTCTCGCTTTGTAGTGACTCCGGGACAACATTTTGAGCTTTGGACACGAGGAACTGCTGTCTAACCCATGCAGGTCGACCGACAGGGGCAGGTTCAGTGACTCTAGATCTATTACAGGGATTTGACACGGTATTTATTGGCCCTCTTCTGCAATGCACGTCAACCGAAGGTGTCGCATCTCCATCAGCCTGGTACAGTCTATGATTTGGGTCTTTAGCAGCCAGGACGCTGATGTACTTCCGCATGGCTTTCATCTGACAACGGGACGTCTCCAACATCCTCTTAATATTCTCGTTCTCCTTTTCTTTAGCGGTCATCTCCCGTTTAATCTCCTCAAATTTGAGCCCGATCACCCGGATCATTTCTCCTAACACGGTCTCCACCGCCACGTTCACAGCCTTTTCGATGACAGAGCCCATCTGTCCCCGCATCAGAGAGATGGTCAGATTAACATCCATGATAATGACCGCGGGCGTCGCACTGACGATGATCGGCGAGTTATTTGACAGAAAGCCGATCAGACAACGAATCGGTAACGATCGATATTCATCGAGCTTCGCTGGCGCGGTCGGTATTCAAGTACATTTGTTTAAACAGTCCGTGTGTAAACAGTCCAACTCCCTCCGCCATTGGCCGTGTAATGACAACACGCTGACGCAGCGGAAATCACTTCCGGTTCACCCGGGTCACGCCAAACATAGCGTGCGTACTTTTTTATTAAACACAAACTATACATTTACAAAATATTTGTAGGTGTAAAACAAACTGTAAAATACTTATATAATTAAATGTAAAAACAGTACATTAAATATGTAATATGTTATGTTTATTACATTTTCAATATAAAGTCTCTTATCCCTAAAGAAAATCACCATTAAATACAGAGAGATAAGGGTTTGTCCTCATACAGTTATGAGTACAGAGCTTACATGGAATTACATGCAAAACTAGTCTCTTGTCATGCAAGAACATTATGAATACAATATGATTTTAACTGCCTTATTAGCAGGTCAACAAGTAACAGATCTATGGATGATGCCACCTTAATAGTCAACATCCCAGAGTGCTTTTCTGTGACTTTATCTTGGTTTATAATTTCATGTCTCTCTGCAGGTATGTCATTAAGCTCAGAAGCATCTGCCTGAATGCCATCTAGTGACTACAGCCTGAAAGTCTGTCTGCTGTTAAACCTCTCAGGTCTCACAGGTAATTTTCCAGGTATTTTGTGGAACAAAGAAAAGAGGTTGTAATGGCTTTTATTTAATCTGTGTATCCCATTATGGGAGCCGCTGTTAATGTATTTAACATTAATCTTTGATACAATGCACAAAAAACTAATGGATGTGGTTGATAGCTACAATTGAATAAATAGAGTAAAAACAGGTTATAGATGAGAATATAGATAATAGGTCAGATGCTGAAACATACAGTCAATTCATGTAAAATCAATTTGTCCTTGTCTCAGCTTTATTTTTATCCAACAGTTTGGGGATGTGCTGTATAGTTATATAGCTGTATAGCTCAAACAGTTCAAACTAAACCAGCACTAAACCAGAATTAACCATCGGAGATGAACCTGAACCAACAGGCAGGGTCATTCTGATTTTCTTTGGTCTTTTCAGCTGTTATGATTTAAAGCTTTAACTCGTCCTTGTTTCTGTACCTCACGCATGTCAACATACTCTGTGTTGTCTGCATCATGCTGCTTTATTTTTCTCTGAAACACAGTTAAAACATTATAAGCTTTCACTGAAGGGAAATTGACTCACATAAGAGCCAGAGGCAAATTTATACTGCATTCCTATAACACACATAAATAAAACGTACATAACACACTATAATGTATGTATGTATGCTGTTCAATTTCTCTTCAGCCCCTGCTAAAATGATGGCAGTATGGGGTCTTACCTGCATTGGCACATAAGTTACAGTGTCGGGGGACTCAGCCTTTGTGTCCTAGAGAGAAAGACAGAAAAACAACAAATTGCCATTATTATTAAGCACATAACAGCTTAATGCTATCTGTGTGTCATTTGATTGTGTTGAACAGTAAATAGCACAATTGGTTGTGATTTCTAAAAATTAATAAACTAAAAAAAGAATAAAAAAGCACAAGGAGTGTAATTAACAAACTAAAAACAGACTAACTCAAGACATATTTAAAATGTAGATGGTACTAATAAGATACAAGATAGTCTGTACATTAGAGTTACCTTCAGTCTGATGCAGACGCCGGTGAGAACAGCACTATAGAGGGAGAGCAACAAAACTACAGCAGTTATACCACAGAATAATAGTGTGTATGTTTTTCCATGTGAGGTAATGTCTGGAGGGCAACTCTTTGGTTCAGATGTTTGTGTAGGACATAGACACTCTCTTCTCGGTGGAGGAATTGGTATATTGCATCCTTAAAAAACAAGAAAGCTCTATAACGGCCATTGGTTTATATAACATTAGTCAACCTACAATTAATAAAAATATCATATAGCGACTTACCTTGGAAAAGTTTGGTTCCCTCTCCTTCTATGCCTGTAATTGGTAATGGATGTACTTTGAATATCTCACAGGAAAACAGCTGATATTTGTGTCTGGCCTCAAGCCTCTTTAAGGTGAACTTGAATTTGTTGTTTTCGTGCTTCCAGTTGCACAGTTCTGTATATGTTTGGCCGACAGCCTGACAAACAACCTCCGTCTTGTTCATTTTCAGTTTAGCCTCCCATGTCCAGTTTTCGTGGCCGTCATGTTCGCACGTGACGCTGACTGATCCATCTTCATTCAGTGTGTGGTCCAGAGGTGCACTCACCCTGAACGCACTGCTGCCCACTGAGGAAACAAACATGAAACCTCATTTAGAAATTAGAAATGTATAGTTCAGATTACTTCTTTTACGTTTACATTTCACTTTGAGGAAGCGGTTTGAAGTTGTTTTATTATTATTCATATACTGAGAAAATATGTGAATAATATTTTCTCATTTTTGAGAAAAAAATCACCTAGTCAAGCTATTGATTCAGCTGATTGGCTGACCAGCTGAACTGACCAATTAAAATCTTACTGCTGGTACGGTTTCACTGATCTAACTGGTCTACCCAGTAACAATAACTAGCTATTTAAAAATATGTCCCAGCGTAAGAAAACAGTATTGTCCTGAAAATAAACCTGTTGTATTGTAATATGACTCAACAGTAATAGGTAACAGCATGAGAAGGTTACGTAGTGTTAGCGTCTTACCATAATGAAGAATGAGAGAAAGACTAAGGGTGAGCAGAGTGAATCTCTGAGGCATGCTAGCAGGTCGCTCTGAGTTTGACAGTGATGTGCCGGTGTCAAAAGCTCTAACTTTGTGTTTACTGTGAGAAAACACAGGAAGTTTATGGGTTAGATAGTCAACGTCACCCACAGACTTCTTACTCAGACTAGTGTGAGAGGAAACAGCTACATGTTTAAAATAATAAAAAAGGTTTAACTGGGTAGACACACACTCACTGTCAGTGAGAAAGTGAGGTGGAGCTTACTGGTAATATAAAAATGTTAAAAGGAAAATGAGGTTTGAGGTTTAACCTTATTAGGAAAAAAATGTCCAATACAGTAAAGAACAGTAAAGAACACTACAGTAACACAGATCTACTTACTTTATATGTTATTTAAGCGACTGATTGGATTTTGTGATTTAAAAGACTCAAGACAAAGAAATAAATGTAAACTTCTTAAATTATTAGGAACATGTTCAGGTTTTATTTGTGATAAGGGTTGTTTGTGAATTAGACACTCGCATTATAAGCGAAACTATTTTCATCCCACATCCTGTTAAAGTGCCACAAAAGAGACCCTATCAGGCTAGTTTCTCTTGCTCTGTTTATCTGATGTAGGTTCAAAGAAATGAGACGCACTTTTGATGAGTAGCACATTTTGTTATGATTCATTTCCAGGTGACAGCAGATAAAAACAAACTGATGATGTTTGTTTGACTGGATTTTATTGATCTAAAACTTTTAAATTGATTTTTTTATCAGATTGGAGAACCAAATCTAAACCCTTAAAGTTTTTCTAAGAGTTTGTTGTATTTTCAGCAAATCACCCTCTTTATATCAGGAACAATTTTCCACTGTAATGTTCTTGACTGCTTGGGTCTGTGAAGGTTATAAAGGTTCTTGAGGACTCTAGAGACTCTGGGAATGGAGGGAGTCAGTTTCAAAGGGGACAGGAGTTCTAGTTCTGGTTGTTTGTGGAACTAAAGTTACAAACTGTTAAACCCTCTTTGATAGTGATTGAAATGCAATACATTCATGCTTTATGAATATATGTATTTTTTATTTTATAGCACTAGTCATATCAAGACTGGACTGCAGTTCCCTATTAACTGGCCATTTGTTAGAACAGTTCTTTATTTGTTCTTGTTATTCAGTTTGAAGAAATAGTTTAAACTTTTTCTTTTATTATAATAAAAAAGACAAAGCAAAACAATCAAATATTATGCAGAAACATGTTAATACATGCAAATGAGAATACATGTTAATACATGCAGATGAAAATACATGTTAGAATACATGCGGATATTACAGGTGGAGTCCGCCCACTAAAATTTCCTGTAGAGGTCTGGGTGTGAAATTATAGGTGCCATTGATGCAGAGTCCCTCCTTTTCCAGATTATCTTTATTATCTGTGACAAAGAGAGAGAGAGAGAGAGAGAGAGAAAGAGAGAGTATGATTGACATCTATTCACATTTTGATTCAGGGTCCACACTGACTTATCTGTGCTGAGGAAGGTGGTCTCCAGATCTTTCAAGTGAAGTTGGTTAAGTTACTTAAGGAGCCTTAAGGGGGCACCAGCACACCTCTGTCTCACCTGTAGTATAAAGATGCAGGAGGTAATGATGAGAATGGCATACAGCAGAGAAACTGGACCCCCATCATCGGTGAGAGACCACTCAGAAGTCTGTCTCTGAATTAATGCACTGGGGCAGTTTGGAGTTTCTGTAACAGAACAAAGTCAATTATTAATAAATAAAGGTGTCATATATATATATATATATATATGTACATTTATATGTGGTTTTTGTGATCATATTTGGACGATGAATATAATTAAGGAAACCACTGGAAAACATTTCTGTATGAAAACAGGAAATGAGTCTAAGTGCTCTTAGCCCTCCTGTCTTTAAGACGTCAGCTTTGCTTTCTTTTACTATAAAGAAATTTGAGTTTTCAAGGAAAAACATCATTCACACGTCAAAGTTTCCACAGGTCTTTGTAAAATCAAAACATACAGCCTCGAGGTGCTGTGCTGTGTCGGGGAGGCCCCGTTTCCACCGACGTGTGCTTCCAGAGACCGCAATGTTTGTATTATTCAGTACATCGCAACATTATCATGCTCAAATATACAGTCTGGCTCCCTCTAGAGTATAAAGTACTGCGTTATGCACATTGTAGACATTTCTGACTTTTGAAAGTTGCTATAAATGTTAAAATATACAGTATGATGATAAATATACGTCCACATTTCATTGCAATTGAAAAATGATAGTAATTGATTCAATTCAACGGTAAGTGTTTTTATAAAATATAATAATTGCTATTATTATATTGATACCAAAATGATGTAATTAGAATAATAGTTTTAACTGCTTTAATTGAGGCTGTATGTTTTGAATAATTGTCTAAAGAAATGAACATCTTACAGAAATCATCAGAGACAGAGAACAACTTTAAACTCCTACCTCGTATGTAAACAATAGTACCATTCCCAACCGTCCTGAGATATGGAGGAGGGAACAGAATCTCAAGCTCACAGCGATAGATGTCCGTGTCTTCTCCCCGCAGTCCCAAGATGTCCATGTCTACTTTTCCAGAGCTTACGTTCCCTCGGCAACTAACTGTTCCATTTGTAGTAAAGAGGGACTCGGACAGGTTGACATATGCGCTACAAATCATCTCATGGCCATGCAAACCCTTATACAGAGTTACCTGCATTTCTTTCGGCCTTATTTCTGAACTGAAGGCACAGTTTAAAGTCACCCGTTCCTCTTTCCCCTCCACACGGTAAGGCTGAGAAACATGCAGGGCTAGAAACAGACAAAAAGGGGCGAGTGTGAGATACTGTATGTACAAAGAGTTAGAAACAGCTGAACTGAGCAGCAGAGACTCTGTAAATGCAGTTCTGACAATAACAATAATTTAGCTGTCCTTATTTTGGTCATTATATCAGTTTTGTAACATTCAAATTGTTGTGCAAAAAAGTTTACATTAAGCTTAAATTTAAAATAAAAATGCCACGGCTAAATTTAGTCACTTATGCCACATATGCCACTTAAACTATGTGGCATAAATTTAGTTTAAGTGGCATAAGTGACAAAATTTGGTTGTTGCAGATCAACAGCTTAACTGCTATAAAACACAAACCATTAGAAACATTTCAATGCATTTTTGATTGTGAGATGTAGTCATCTGAACTATCTAGTCCTGACAGTAAAAACACTCAAATATACATGAAACCCAGCAGGTACTCACCAAATCCCCGCGAGAAGAATACAATATTTGTGATAAGGACGATAAGCATTGTGTCATGTAAGAACGTGACAATTCCTCCAGTCTTTTATACTTTAAAACCTATGAGTGAATTCTGGAAAGCTTGGTGACATCAGTTATGTGTCAGGAAACCTCAAGCCAACTGCAAATGCCCGTAAAGTGTTCAAAATGTGCAGGTTATGTAGCAAATGTGCACAATATGTGTAATCAAGGGGAAATTATTGAATAAGCAAATTGTGATTTGAGCAAAAACAGCTCAATGCCAGTGGAAGTGGAAAACTTGGTTAGGGCGTATTTTGACTTAGCCTATCACAAAGCCCAGTGGTCAAAAATTATCTGAGTCTATGAATGTGCGGAAAATATTACAATCAGATGCACTACATTTGAAAACATTGCACATTCAGCACTTTTCTTCGTTCTTCGTGTTATCTGATTTTCTGGTTCGTTTTTGCCACGTGTGATCAGATGAAAACAGAATTATGAGGTGCAAGAAAGTAGGAGGCCTGTTCATAACAGATGCAATGAAAGCGAACGCATTAGTCAATCTGCATTTTATTAATAGTATTAAGGTTTCGTTACATTGTACAGTGATACGGTAATGGAACTATTATTTATACTCATGTGTTAAAGAATCTTAATGTCTTAACACTTTAATTAAATTGTATTTTTAGTACTCTTTAGTTAATAAACGGGGCCTTCAAACATTTTTATTGCAACCAATTTCCTTCAGCTAATTTATGACTAGCGGATAGAGAAAAAACAGCGACCCCCGTAACGCATTGTATAGACATGTAGACTATAATAAAATACTTACAGCATATCAATGTATTCTTATGCTTGTTGATGTTACATTGCAAATACACATTTTGCTTTATACAAGTTATTACAAAAAAGTTATTTGGGGGAAAATCATATATAAACTTGCTTTGAAGACATACAGAAATGAAAAAAAAACATCTACAGTAAAGAAACACATTTTTACATTAAAGTCTGAGTGTATTATAGTGTTTCTGTGTAAAAAAACAACAACAGCAACATAATTCTTCATACAGGAGCATTTAGTACATCTGATGAAACACATCTGATGTGTGTGATCTGATAACAGAACTTATTCACAGCTTTGTGGGAAAACCTTGGATCCACTTTTGATGCTGAGGTCAGCAGCGTCTGAATGCTATTGGTCTTGTGTTAATGTATGGATTCTCAGGGGTCTTCTTGTTCTTAAGTTTATACTGAAATTATAAAAACACATTCAGAAAGAGTTTTATGATACCATAGTGTGTGTGTGTGTGTGTGTGTGTGTGTGTGTGTGTGTGTGTGTGTGTGTGTGTGTGTGTGTGTGTGACACTCACTCCAAAGAAACAGACGGTGACTGTGGTTATCAGATTGTATAAAATAATGATCCCATAGAGAACATAAAGGACCAGTGACTGTGCTGAATGGCAGTGGAGAAATTCCTCTGTAGAAATCTGTTCATCTGAAACCATATAATTACATGTAGAAGATATCCAAAAGGAAAATCCCTCTTTGCATTTTATACTGCATTTAAATGCATCTCTTATTTCATAAACTGTGTTACTTTAACTTATCAAGTAAACAAATATCAAGGCTTCTAAGACATGTCATATTTAAAAACACAGGATGTTTACTGCTTATATAGTAGCTAGTTAGCAAGTTAGATAGTGTATGAGTTTCTAAATAATACTTAGTTAAGAATTGTAATATAAATTCATTGCAAACATACTGTAGGTTTGTGCAATAGTTATTTTTACGTTTAACCATACCTTTAATAAGCAGTATAGTTTTGTTTTTTCGTCCTCCCAAATTAGTTTTGATTTCACAGGTGTAGATTCCTGTATCGTTGGACTTTGTCCTCCAAATAATATACGAGACGGTGACGTTTTGCTTGGAAATTTTAAATTTTGTTGAAGAGAGAGTCCTTTGGTGACTCTCGTTTCTCATGTCTGTGAAGTGTAGTTCAGTTTCTTCCTTGTATAAACTGGCTGATCTGAGTTTTTCGTTCTTCTCCAGGTTTGGACAGGGGATAATGGCGTCTGCATTTGTAAACACTCTTCTTATGTGCATGTTTCTGTCTAAAAGATAAAAAGACAAATGCGCTTCATTGTACCTTTTGTTTTTGAAAGCGCAAGAGGGGGAAAATGAACGTTTAAGGAGGATGTGGTACAGGGAGTGAAGCAGGCAGCTTCCTTTGGTTGTTTGCTTGTTTTATTACGAATTTAAATTGCATTTTTTTAAATAAAACACTTCTGTGAGGAAAACGTAGGACGTCAACAAACGAGATATCTGCAAGGACACACACATGTTGCATGTCACAATAACCAACCACCAAACAGGGAATTGGTTCAAAAAGTGAATAAAGAAACAACAGAAATGATCAAACCTGTCAGACAGCCGCAGGATTTCTCACCCTTACAGACTGAGGAGGATTCTGTAAGATCTGGATGTAACAGTGTCAACAGAACAAGCACTGATAGGATCCGCTGCTCACGCATTTCGGCGCTGCGGTTCTGAGCACGTGAAACAGGGGAATATGATTTCAGAGCTTCTACAGACAGATGCATGGGACAGACTGTCGTGAGGGTGGAGGGGGCTGCTACCCATTTACGTCACGACTCTCTACTTCACAGGACTAAGGAAAGCAGCTGACAGTTACACAGACTGAAATGTTTTCTCCTTGCAAGCAATGAGCACAATTTTCTCAGGATAAAATTTAATTTTCCCTCTCAGATATTTTCTTTATATCGTAGTGTAATGAAAACAAGTAGAATAACTTTATTTGTGAACCCATCGCTCACGTGTGAAAACAGGCTGAGGTCTGAAGTCATAAAGGCAGTGAGTCATTTTCCTAGTTGAGAAATACGTTTAACATAATGAGATAATATTTATTCACTTCTTGCAATGAAACAGTCCCCTGTCTTCCTCTGTCAGTCGCACAAGTATATGTGTATTACCCACAGTGCAGCGTTGCAGTTGTTAGAGGAAGTGAACAACTACAAGAGGAAAAACAAAGTGTTGTTGTGGTTTGTTTGCATCATGAATGGTTTATTGTACATGTCATCTGCAGGGTAAATGTGCAAGCTTCATAAACTCCTACCAGTCTGTGACTGTAACTTACATTTATGAGAAAGCGAAAGCTTCAATCTCTAGCGTTGAACATTGTTGCTATCCCAGAAGGCCTAACTACAAAATTATGAATAAAAACAGATAAATATGTTCCGCAACACTGATTTTCCTGTAGCAATGAGACATGCTATGCATGCTAGCAAAACATCACTATCCCACTAGCTTATTACATTATTAAATATCATTAAATATGGATGGTGCTGCGCTTACTTTACATTTCTGTGGAAATCACGTTTTGTACATGTAGTAACGCAAATAACCACTAAATGGCATCTATTACAGACTACAGCACCTGTTGCTTGGCCTACCATCACATTAAGGGCCCCGTTGCATTGTTACTTTTATGGGATATGATTTAAACTAAAATGAAAAGATCTTTTTTTCCCCTCAAATGAATTTCTAATTTCTGTCATTTATCCTGAATGCAGGGCATTTAAATACAGAGCAGTTAGCAACACGTCTCTCACTAAATATAGAAGATGATGCAGACCACAGAATATGACTGTGCTGTGATTGTAGTGGGCTCAGTTTCACACAGCCCTGTTCAGTCATTGACTCGCACTTGTCTGATGTGGTTTTGCTTTGGGTCTTTTTATCTTCACTAACTTCCACTCACGTTTCATACGCCCCCTTGAAGCCCCTCACACAATAATCATTATACATGCAGACATCCACCTGTGACCCTGAAACTCGTGTGTAAGGGCAAAATAAAGACATAAATTCACTTTTTTTATTTGATTCTGCTGATTTTATTTGACTTTGGAAATTTTCTAAAAATTCAGGGCTGCATTGATGCTGGATTTAATACTATGCAGCATTATAATCTGGTGGATCAGTTGTATTATTGTTTAAAGATTTGTCAGTTCAAGTTATACGGCAAATAGTTCCGGCTCTTAATTACTTGAGCCACGTTCACAGCCTTTGCAAATTTACTTAAGCGTTTTGTAAACATCAGTATTACTCCGCCACTGCGTCCGTGTTGTTGTTACTGAAGAACTACGTAACTTGGCGGAAGAATTTGTTTTTACTAATATCATTACATTTTTGTTGCAGGTGTTTATTTTATGTAACTTTGCAACGTGTGTGGAATAATTCTCACGCAGCATTGGTATACAGTAAATTTGGGATAAATGGGATTTTAGGTTTGGTTTCAGTCCGACCAGACAGGAAAACCAAACATACAACAAACACCAGCATCTGTACAGTCGTTTAAAACTTTGGCAGCTGGGACGCTTCTGAGAACATAGCAAACGCACATGCGTTTCCAATGGGAGCGCCGTTGTGTCCAAATGTAACTGGATCGTATTTCCACGCTTTCAATGACGTCACAAAGGGTAGGGCGCAATCACATGGATTTCAGGGCTGGACAGGAAACGGAGGCGCCGGGAACGCGCATCGGTCCGCAGCTGCCAGCTACGCTCACAACGGGAATGGAATTGGGAGAGAAACGGAAGGCTTGTTTGTCTCGTTATCATCCTCAGATATAAGCGGTAGACACGGGCGGAGAGATCCCGATCTGGTCGTTAAAGGACTGGACTCGGTTGCTGGATTTGAGCAACACGTCGGCGCGTTTCCTTCATTGTTACCGCTTCCTTTGGAAAAGCCACAAGCCGCAGGACCGTCGGCGTGTTTTGCGACAGTAAGCGGCGTTGTTTATTTCTACTAGCCTTTATATGATGTACTATGATGCTTGTGCTTGCAACCACTTATTGAAATAAAACAACCTCGTAGCATTGATAAGTACGGCATGGCTTTCACGTTGTCGTGATGTATCATTGGTTTATGGATAAACGGAGGCAAATCCAGGGAGCAGCCCTGAAATTCAGACAGCTGTGCCGTGTCCTCATGTTGGCCTTACGGCTCTGCTGTGGATATTTTAACGTGTAAAATCCCTTATTGGATTATCCTGTAATTGCAGACTGTAAAAATGAACGATGTCCTTTGAAGCTGTTGACCTGCCAGTTTTCGCAACAGTGAGCGCGGCGTTATATAACAAGAAACAGAGAATTTGGTCTGTTAAAGAAACGCGAGGTGCGTCTCGCATTAATCGGAGTAGATCATTTTTGGCAAGACCCTTAAAGGTGCCTGAGATGGGAAACGGTATCAAACCTTGTATGTTGTATGAGGCTCTGTGGTTTGCAGCACCTTTATATCCCATTCCAACTGTGTTTTTTGTGTTTGTACACATACTGCAAACAGATGAGCTATTGCCAAATTCGACCCCCTTTACACTGGTGTTTTGAGACTCCACCCTTTGCCATGACAGCTGTGGTTTTACTGACAGTCCTTGCACCCGTTCTGTGGAGGCCTGTTTGCACATATATTGGATGCAGTTGAGTAGAAATGTGTATCTTTAGATATCAGCCTTCTAATAGATGAGTCTGGATAGATAAAGCAGAAGATACTGTTGCATGCCTTATTCTAGTTGGTGTTGAATGTTTTGTTGTCTGTCTTATCTGTAATAGAAATGTTTAAAAACTGCATAAATGCACAGAACAAAAAGTAGTGCAGTAGCAAAGTTATTTAGCTTTATGCTTTTCAAACTGCATTCATGTTTGTTGTCTTTTGGATATTAAAATCAAATGCATTCCGGTCTCTACTGTATATACAGTAAATATTATAGCAAACCGCTTAACGCATTAAGTATTAATGTGCTTTAACGTCACTGTATCGGGTATGCATTTTGTATAAGAATGTTTATTTGTAGAAGATTCTAATCTTACTATTTGTGTGAGGCCTTTACCGTAAAATGTCTGATTGGTGTTACTTGCAGAATTAATTTTTATTAGCTCACACCACATGTGTTCAATAATCCAGCGTCCATCCCTGCCAGATTGTTTTCTAGAGCTGGCCTCCTTTACTGAAATGACGTCAGGAGATTGTGAAACTGGGGTGGATGCTACAAGTGTGGACCCTGGGGTCCAGATTCAGGAAGTCTGGTGTGCAGGATATTTTCGACAGGTTCTTTGTTCTGAGGAATCTTAAATGAGGTTCTGATAAAGATCCGGTAGTTTCTCTGTAGAGCTGACCTTTGCATCAGGAGCAGGTATCTCAGGGTTCACACTGTGGCCGCTCTCCCTTGAGCTAAAACTGGATACGGCAGTGAGACACTTCAGGACAAAGGGAAGACAAAAGGAAGTAAAGAGATGGGCAGATAGGGTGAAAGGGAGTGAAATGATTTAAATTAATAGTGTCATTGGAGTCTAGGACAAAAGGACGTCCTTTGTTGGTGCAGGAGCAGGTCAAACAAGCACGTGCATCAATCTTTGATGCAGCTCAAACGTAATATCGTTAATGTTTCGTAAGTGACTGAGGGTTTTGTGCAAATTTAATTAGCTAATTTGCATTTTTATGAATTTGGCAGATGCGTTTAACCAAAGCAACTGATGTTGCATGCATTCTGCACATTTTATCGGTATGCTTGTTCTCTGGGATTGAACCTGCAACCTTAGTGTTGCAAGCGGCTCCCGACAATTGAGCTACAGGACTTGAATTTAGGTAACATCTGCTTTATAGCAGCTGTAATGTATTGTAAGGCTTGTGTGTGTGTGGTCATTCAGCAGCTGAGATGTTTGCTTCTGTGGATATAACAGATGATTTGTCATTAACCCTTTTCTCTCTCCATGATGGGAGCTGACAAAGGTACATTTAAGGTAGACTCATGACTCATAGGATAGTGTTTGTACCTTGGTTTTGTGAGTCAACAGTGTTATATTGGGCATGTTTAGTTTTCTATTGTTCACGTTGGTAGTGCATTGTGATACCAAATGATATGTTTGCATTGCCTTGTGATGAACAGGCCTTCCTGTAACCAGCCCACGTTGAGAGAAAAATGTCTTCCGGTTGCTCATCCAGTGTTGTTTTAGACGCATTGACAGCTGCTGCCAAGCAGTGGCATGTTTTTTTTTTCTGTTTTGTGTGTGTGAGGCAAACTGTTAGAGAAGGGGAGAGAGAGATCTGCTATACACGGATCCAGCTAATGGGAAACATTCCCAGAATGTTGGCAAAGGTTTTCATGAAGTTCTCTCAAGGTTATCAGAAACATTCTTGAAATGCTGTTAGTAGAATTTTTAAAATTATTATTGGTATTATTAAAAATGTAAATTATTGTTATATAATGTTATTTTTGTCACTATTGTAATGCTTTTCAGTTTTTAGCATTAACTTTATGACCAAGCAATACCATTAATGCACATAATAAACCACTGTTTAATATCCCACACTCATAGCAGGAGTATTTCTGTAGCCCTGTATGGCTTTCTTTAAGAAACATGAACAATTTAGGGTTAATTACAACCTAAGGATTAGATTTACTGTTAGTTTTATACTGACACCTGTTGGTGTGGATGAATGCAGATTGTTTGCTAACCACCGCTGCTGCTGCTGCTGTTTTGTTTTCTGTTCTGTTTTGTTCTGTTTCGCCTGCTTCTTTCAAAACTACAGACATTTATAGATTTAACTCCAATGCATGTTCACACATTGTTGGTGGTTTGTGTTGGTTGGCAGTTGACTGCTGTACTGTGACGAAACGTTGATCTGTCTGTGGTCCAATATTGTGTTGCTGTTGTTTATTGGTTGGCTTGTTTTTGTTTAAATGTACTTTTATGTTTGTTTTATCAAGTGCCTTAAATTCTGTCTCAAACGATTATGCAAAGGATGAAACTTATAGTCCTTATTAGCGATTTGCTTAACTCACACTTGGCCAATAATCTTATTTATATAATCAGAATTCTTCTGTATGATTTATGTTCATAAACGTTCCTAATTGGCAAAAACAAAGTACTCCATTAAAATGCAGGAATGTGAAGCTTTTAGTAAAAGATCTTAGTTTTTCAGCTTTGAAAGGCATGTGGCACACTGTTGTCTTATGAAACATCATTTGTGTACATGACTGAATATGATTCACACCTTACAGCTACACTTGAGAAACACTTAAGAGGGTGTGACTGTCTTTCCACTAACTGACTGTCTCTTTTTTTGTTTGTTTTCTTTTTGACAAACTCCTGACTGGCTGCAGGCTTCATTCGAGCTTCTTTAGCCACTGACACTCAATTAGATTAAGTGTCACATTATACTGCTGCCAAGATTTTATGGACACAGTTGACCTTGGCAGGCTTCATTCCCAGTGTCCCTCTGAGAGGACCGACTGTTTCCCACAGGACACAAGCTAGAGGAGAAAGACTGAAGGACTCGGTTCAGCGGGTTCCTCTCAGGCCTCCACCATCAGCTGAGTGTGAAGTGTTGCTCTCAGCATGTTGTTTGTCCTCATCTGACATCTTCACCCTTGTATTTCTCAGAATTGTTTTAAACATTAAACACATTAGATGTTGAGAGATGTGCATTATTACCACATAAAACTGTACAGGGTGATCAGGACTCCAGCACTAAGTGGTTGAGTATCGTGCTGTGCGTCGTCTTACTATCATGGCTTTCCACTAAATACATGAATAAATGCATTAAAATAGTACATATTATGTTAAAAGAAACAGACAACAGGGCGAGGATATGAAACTACCAACCAAAACCTGAGAAAAGTCTTTATCCAGTTTAGCAGACGTACAAAAATGTTTGACCACTCTGTTGGACCAATCAGAATCAAGTATTCCAGAGAACCATGTACTGAGTCTTATTAACGTATTTACATTATGGATGCCCAGCGCTGATGGAGAGCACTGTGAGCTTGCTGGTGCGAGTCAGACAGTGGATGGTTTCTTGAAAATGTGTCTGACGTATTGCTTCACATCACCAATTACCCCGGCTGGATAATATCAATTGCTTCAGTAATGGTGGTGAACATTTGTGTGTTATGTAAGCAGTTTAGCTTGTGATGTTTTGCTGACTCATTGTGCTGTGAGTGCTGCTGTTGTTTTTGTGGATAGATGGAACAATGCCTCGCCCTATGTAAATATACTGTTTGGATACGTTTAAGACAATTCGTTCTTCTTCCTGATTCTGACAGAACACGGCAGTATTTGACGTCAATACAAATTCAGTTTGAGTCTGATATTTTAGAATACTAGCACTAGCATTGGTTTTGTGCAAGCTAGCACCACTGCTTTCTTTTATAAATAGCAATGTAAAATGCAAAAATGCATTTTGTTCGCGTGCTGCTATTGGCAGAGGCGTTTCACAATGTGCCTTTAATTAGTAGAAGTTTCCTAAGACACCAGCTTGTCAATCAGATCCATTAGGTTCCTAGCCTTTATTTAGGTTTTTCATTAAGTCTGCTTGTACAATACTGCATAGAGCACAACATGAAGAAAAAGGGCTTTAGAGCTGTTAGAGAGTGAAGGTAACTGGTGACCTCAGGGAGTTGTTGAACCCAGCAAGCAGACAGTGGGATTTGTTTTGGTTGTTCTATATATTAGTTTGTTATTTTCACTCAGTGATTTACTGCTTATGTCTCTCTAAGGCCTGACCTGCTCTCTGAAGCCACCCAAGCGTGTTTGGAAAGTGAGAGACTGACGGGTGGAGTTTATACAACAGAGCATCAAACTATCACATCTCTTCTGTCAGTTCAAATAGTGACAGACATGTCTCTCTGACTGCACAGTTATCTGTGTTCCCAAATCTCGACTATAACAGTATCTCAGCACGGCCTTGTCAGCACAATCAGAGCATTGCGAACTGTTCTGTCCCGACCCGTTTGTTTCACCCCATAGAGTAGTGCAGCGAATGAGTGAATCTCTGAAGTGTTAAATTGATGTTACTATGCAACATGGTTTGTTATTGCTTTTATAGAGAATTCAAGATGTCAACTTTTAAGCAGTAAAATTGTTGGCTTACCAGAAAACTGGATTGTAAAAGAAGAAAAGAAAGAACTCTGGCGAGTTGATATGTTGAAATTCATGTTTGGAAAATCTAACCTCATGTTGTCTAAAACTGTTGGTTTAAGGTGGACTGGGAGAAGAATGGAAAAATAAGGATCAGGATACAGGCTGAAAACCTTTATAGCCCTTATATTTTTATAGAATATAATATAGTAATGTCTATTTTGATTTTTGACCCAGTGTGTTCAGAAGTTTTGGGTTTCGTCCAAGAATTGTCTCTTGGTACACCTCTACTTTCGGCATCACAATTGTTTCTTTACACAAAGCTATGGTATAGCTTTAAAAGACTAAATATAGTGCACAAGTGAAATTGACTTATTTTGTAGTTCCTCTGTTAAAAGCCTTGTTCCCATTTACTCTTAATGTGGAGCCTGAACATCTTGCCTTAACATTCCAGTTTGTGTTCTATGGAAGAATGTTCTAGAACATTTAATAATCTGAGTGTGAATGTTTATTGTTGGGTGTACTGTACCTTTAAGAACAGACTATGTGATGAAGAGGGTTTGTCTGGGAAAAAGATCTAAATGAGGAGTGAAACAGAGTTTAGTCACGTCTCTTAATAGTAACAGTATCCTCAAAATACTCACTGTAATAGAAGCTCCTCGCTGCACACAGAGGTAGAAAATCATTTGATCATCATTACAGCGTTTCGTGTCTGTCGTGTTACGACATGCTTGGAACAGCTGTGCTAATGCAAGGATAACATAATTGCATCCCAGCTGTTTTCTCTCCGACACGTCCAGCGCAGGGTTGAGGAAAGGGGAATTTTCTAGGGTAGTTAAAGGTTGTTTAAGCCTCGGTTTGACACACAAGTTGTAAGTTGTTTTATTAAACAAGTCATTGTAAACCTTGTTTTGTTACATTGAAGGCTGTTTTGATTTCAATACAGAAGCTCTCTGGAAACTCCAAGTTCATGATTTAGGTGAAAGTTTAGAAGAAATTTCCAAACTGTCTGAAGGTTGTGATAAAAACATTCTGCCCTAACATGTCATTTTTAAAAAAATATTTGGATAGGAGGTGACTCAGGCAAAAGAGATGTGTGGAATAGATTTGTTATCTGTTTTACAGAGGAGTCACAAAATACAGTAATTTCTTTGCCCCGCAATGGGTCACCAGAAGAGAGTAAAATATGAAATGGAGTTTTGATGGGATTAAATAAGGCATTTATTTGTTTATCCTGCCCTTTATCCACACAGCCCAACCTTCATATCCTCTAACACAATGAAGACACCACCTCTGTTTGCATGGTTTCATTTATGTTTTTATGTAAAATGAAATATGTTCTATAAATTAAACTATTTTAAATGGTGTTGGGTTAGGGTTAGCTTAGTGACATATTTTCATATTTTCAGTTTCTTTTTTTCATTTAAAGTAAAACAGACACCTAATGCAGTCTTTAAGCAGAACTAACTAAACGTGTACAGACGCAACCTTGCTGTGATGTTATTCCAGACATTTGAAGGGCATTTCTAACTAAATAATCTACTTGCTGTGAGTCAAGTCTTTTCATTTTAAATTGTAATTGTCTCAGAGGCAGCGTGTTACACAGGAGTGGGTTTGTTGCTTTGCCAGGTGCTGCTGTGGGAGTTAACTGGTGTCTGTTTACACTTGTACCCACTAACTCCTCGTGTGTGATATTGAACCTCAGTAATGCTGCCTTTGTAGATAAAACTCCCCTTAAGCCGCCAGCGTCTGAGGGGGGTGTTCAAATCATGTAAAAGTGTTTGGAATTAACTATTCTACAATGTAGTCCCTCATATGCAGCAATGAGTACCGTTTAACCACACAGTGGATCAGCAAACTTAGTCATCTTAGTACTGGAGTGACTAAATAGTTGAATGATTCAATGCTAGATAAGTAAAAAACAGTCTGAATAAAATGGACTGTTCTGCCCAAAATCTTTATTGGAGAATTGTGTCTTTAGCTTGCTATTAAAATATGCTATTAAAAATCTATATATATAGCTAGTTTCAAATTTATCACTTATCAGGACAGCTGCCCATGTGGCAGTACACAAACTGTATTACTAGGTTTCTGAAGTACCAAGCTGGCCAAGCTGGTATTGCTTGTTGTGGCTTTTTTCCTGTTGCCACAACTAAATTCTGGCGTGGAGCTGCCCGTGTCATTAAGACGTTCACTGTATTGTGTGCCTCTTAATACTCACCATGTGTGTGTTCTGAAACGTATCACACTGACCCTCTGTGGTGCCGTCCATAGTGCAGAGAAACTAATCTACTCTTCTGCAACTGAACACACACACACACACACACTTACACTGACTTGTGTGCTGATTTTTAAAATCTGCTGCTGTGATGGTGTGAAAGTAAAGGACTGTATAGATTTGTGTGCTGTGGTGTAGAATTTCAAAGTAGGACTTTAGGACTTGTTTGCCTGATGGCTCTCTGGCAGAGATCAACACACCAGTCATTGTTTGTTGTTGTCATTTTAAAAATAAGATATTGTTGAGTCATCCTGATTGACAATGCATGATACAGAGAATTCAAAGGAACCACATCAGCTGCAGGTTAGAACCATCTTAACTGGAATGTAACTGGAATTCCAGATCTACGGGCAGATCCCAGATCCCCGGAGCTGATTTTTCTGGGAAGGCTGTAATGCATGCAGAGATCTGTTGGGATAAGGAGTCTTCTTGGAGGAAAAAGAGGAAGATATCTCTTGTTATGATGTCATTTAGTTCTTGACTTTAACTTTGAAATTGACATCAAATATAATTTAGGACAAAATGGCCTTTACTCCCAGTAACCAGAACATTCTGCCCATGTCAGTTACAAGCTTTTTCTGTCTGTAAATGCTGACTAATTTTTCTCAGAACATCACTTCACCCTACAGAGAAGTTTCTGTTTGTGTATGGCAGGAAATAGCCGCAACCGATATTGTTCCTTCTTTGTGTTGTTTCTCTGTCAGCACCATTTTAACACCATTCTTTGTCTTTGCTGTGTTTTCCCGGTATGAGCTAATGTAGCCGCAATTGTCTCAAGAATATCCGTATTGACTGATGCTATTTTTGCCAAGCTTCTGTAAAACAAGACCAAAGCTGGTTTGAACTGGTCTCCCAGCTTGGTCGGATTGGTCTGTTGGTTGGTTTTAGACCAGTCAGCTGGCCAGACTGGGAGGCCAACAGCCAAACCTCTTGAGCTGACCAGAGATCTTTGGTTGGTCTAAAGTTTTTTTTTCAGAAAGGTGTTAACACTGGGAATCAGTTTCCTGTTAATGCAGAGGGAAGGTGGGGGTGGTCTTCTAGCTTCTGTGCTAGTCCCTGTGGTCCAGTTTGGGATCCTCTGGGTAAAACAGCCTCACCGTGTGGTCATGGGAGTTGGGCCACTGAAAGCATGCTCTGCAACTCTTCCATAAAGACAAGCACACAAGGGACTTTCTGTGTTAGACTTGTTGGAGGTCGTTGTGGTTGGTTGGCGTACTTGCACAAAACATGGCTCATCTGTGTCACCAGCCAAAAGGGTTTCTAAGTCTAGATGGGCCTCGTTCTTTTCTCATTACTTCATTCATGTCTCGTTCTCGCCTGCAGACTCAACACAGACAGTTTCATGCTCACTCGCAAGGTCACGTAACGCGCCGCATCAATGGCAAATGTGCGTCATATCTGGAATTATCTTGGTGTAATTGCTCAATTCTACTTTTGATCTGAATGGGATTGAAAATATAAACTAGATTTCTAAGTATTCAGAAAATGTACTGCTGGCCTACACGAAACTAAATGCTTCCCCTGTTCTAGGGTGTGGGTGGCTGTTTTTGGGTGTTGAAATATAGTTGCTAAGGTGTTCTCAATGTTCTTAGTAATGAGATAAATCTTAGTAATATTATGAACCCCAGAACATATTCTGGTCCCTAGAAATGATATAGGCCCTTTAATGCAGGTTTTTGGCTACGTATAGAAAAATTATTAGCACTCAACAAGACTATTCTGAAGTATTTTTCATACCCACAGCATTTAACATACAGGACAAGTTATGTGCTGAATTATATACTTGAGCTTATGGAATATTATTGATATTGATGCTTGCAATAGAAAGCACCATTTGTTGTTTCTCAGCCCTGATTTGTCATTGAGTGATTTGCTTCCTATAGCTATATTACATGTCATATAGGCTAATGTCATATATGCTAATTAAAGTTATACAGTGCAATGTTCAATGTATTTTGATATTCAACATATTTCAAACTTAAAGCTTTTTTTTGACGGTTGCATAGTTGCCACAACATAGTTACTATTGGTTGTGAATAAAACGACCTCAGATTGCCTCGGCTCCCCTTCATCTTCTTTGAACTCAATGACTCTCCCATCAGATGCATCAGACACTGCAGAGGGAGGAAAACTAGTTTGTAAGAAGTTTGGAAGAAGTTTGCAGACCGTTTGCGTGACCCAGTTGTTGTGGTACTGCTCTGTTCTCTCTAGTGGGCCGCTTGTGTTCTAATTACAGCCACTGGCTATGATGCAAAAGAGTGTTTTGTTGAAATGGTGAGGGTAATTCTGCTCTCGTGGGCTTCAGAGAGAAAACGCAGACCCATCACATATCAAAGCTGTGCTGTTGCCCCCAGTCCATTCCTTCTGTGAGCCCTACTGACCTAATACTGACTCTCAGCAGCCACTGCCTGCCGCCACACCACCGGTAGCTCCCCTGCCTGCTTGCAGCCTCTGCCAGGTTAATTATTTCAATTTGAAACGAAGCTTTACAGCTTGAAGAGACAGGTGACACACTACAGCTCCTGGCAGTGCAGTCGGAGGCTGTCAGCACCCCCCCTTCCTGTTTTAATCTGTGTCTGTCCAGAGGGAAGAGCAGCTTACTCTTTACAGCTCTTTGAAATGAGAGCTGTGGGGCGAGAGAAAGCGAGAGAGAGATCACACAAGCACATTAATAAAACAAATACACACAGCTGCCCGCCTCATCCGCAAATAAAAAAAAACGGGGAACCAGCACCTGATCAAAGCTTCTGCGGCGCAACCTTTTCTCTTTACCAAATACATAAATGATCTGTAATTAAAACATGTATTTGCAGTGGATGTTTGTTTTTTGCATTGTTTTTGAGTGTTGAGGAAGCAGCTTCGTAAACGCAGCTTGCCAAGATACAAACTAGCGGAAATGTTGTGTAGTTAAATTAGAGACGTGAAATGTTGTAGTTGCAGAACATCACAACCTACTTTCAAGGTCCTAACTGCATTGTAGGTG
>JBAJNP010002747.1:0-14305 GCA_036877545.1 Yasuhikotakia modesta
AAAGCTCTTTATGTCCAGCTCAGCCGGAGAGGAACACAACGAATATAAAGCCGGCCAGAAGCGCTAACAGGGCCAAAACCAGTAAGACGGTGATGACCACCATCGCTCCACTGCGCGCCGGCAGCCCGTCATTGATTTCCCGCACATCCCTCACTGGAAGAAATAAGACAGACCCGATTAAATAACATCACTCCCAACACACAGCTTTTAACAAGACAGCTTATTATTTTATTTAAATCATTTACATGCTTATTATTCAGACTGAAAAACACTCAATGTTTTAATCTACGCAAAATACTCTGTATTTAGGACTAAACGTTTCTAGAATTCACAAAGGACTACAATGTAACTATAGAAGTACACTCTAGTATATACTAAGTATACCGTGTAGTCATTTAAATGTTACCGGTTGCAGTTGTACTAGTCAAGTTTGGGCTTTTATCTGCTTCTGATTCGTACCACATGCTGCAACAGAAAACAATCTGAGTTAGTTTAGATTAAACTTCAGTCAGATTGAACACTGACAATATTTTTTAAGAGAAAAAATACAGATAAACATGTTCTGTCTCCACACGCACGTGTATGTTGTTCCATTTTTTAGGTCTGTCAGAACAAAACCCGGTTTGCTGTTATTGCAAGTTGGAGCCGTAAAAGTTTTCGATTCTGCAAGAAACGGACGGGAAGAAAATGATTTATTCCAGATGTGGAAACTCTCGATGCACAGAAAATGTTTGACATCATTTAAACTTCACATTTAGTCGATTATACAAGTAGATGAAACGACACACACCATTTTTACCGCCGGGCAATTCCTGGTACCACACCGTAACGCTCTTGTTCCCGTGAGTGGAACAGTTGGGATAACGCAGTACAAAAGCGTTTGGAAATGTGGCAGTCAGCACCCCATCTTCCATCAAGCTAATGTCTATGGCTAAAGAAAGTATAGTTTTTCTCCTTTGTAAATAAAGATGTATGAGTTGTGACAACATGCATTTAACACATGACCAATTCCGTATGCCCTAATGTTTACATTAATAGTTTGTTTCTAAACATACAATCAAATTTCACCCAATAACCAAGTGTTTATCTTTGTGGTTCATATTTTTACCTGCTTGGTGTAGGGCACACAATGCCCCCATGATGAAGAGTACAGCCAGCATGTTGCTTGAAAAGGTCCAGGTGTGTGACTGACTGGAGACGCTCAGGATAAAATTACAGGATGGGAAATTACGGCCGTGTTTAAAACCAGACAGGCAGGCCTTGATGGAACCAATGGATGGGCACAGCAAACAGGTCTGGCTGGGTGCATGTTTAGTAACAGCCCATCCCTAAAATACATTTAAAGGAAGTCTATCTGATATACACGATCTAACAGACACATTCATCGTTTTCTGTTGTACATTAAGACTCTTTAACTGTAAGACAGTGACTAAGTTCATTGGCTTTGCAGGCGTAACAATGAGTTAAATTAGTTTTATTTGTTCCGCCACTTAGTTTCATCATTATACATCTTCATTAAATTCATTTTACCATTTAGCATCATGAGTAATATTGTTTATTGTTTATTGGTATTTTGACAAACCCATCAATATGGCGTGAGGTGTGTGTGTGTGTGTGTGTGTGTGTGTTCACTTCTCACTGGTATGGGTTAAATGCATAGGTCTCATTTTGGGTTATGGGTTACCACCACATTTTCAAATACGTCACTTTCAATTTACAATTACGATTTCCTGGCAGCACATTATTTACATATACATTTATATGTCATTCAAATGTAAATTAAAATAAAAATGTCACATCTACCATTTATCTAGCACCGTTTAAATGCTCCATTATAGCCTACATAAAATATATGGATGTATTATATTAAAGTTTATCATATTTGGAGGTTCTTCAAAACCCCTGACCCAGTAAATCCTCTTTTAGCAGAGACAATGATAGTCAATCTAGTCCTGGAGAACCCCCTCACTTTCTTCCTCATCTAAAACACATTTAACTCCAGATGTATGTTCCTGCAACACCAGTTTCAGGACCGCAGTCCTAGAACCCCAGTTTATTGAACTGCCTGCGTACAGTATATGCAGTACTGGGGGATGCAGTTTCAGACCGTAGGATCCACCAACAGCACCACCTATTGGATGACTACAAATAAGTTCATGTCATTTAAATACTATCAGCTGTGGAATTTAAGTTGGTTGCCAAGAGCCCTATGCAAAGCTATGTATTATTATTTAAAAATTATTAATTTGTTTATTACCAGGTAAAATATATAGAATGCAATGTGGCTGCAGTAGTGAATGCGGCATTTTGAGGACGATTGCAGTCTGACAGACTTATTCTTATTATTCTTATTCTTAGACTTATTATATACGTAAAACACTTAATCTACAAATACACACAGTTACATTGGAAAATATCCGTTTAGACGAGTATGAAACGTATTCATTTGTGAATGTAATCTGATGTTTGTCAATAGCGTCTGGAAACGTGTCAAATAAGTCCAATAATATTGTTTGTATAGTTCCAGTAATATAATGTGCAGTATAATATTATAATGTATAAACTGCACATAACAAAATGTGCAGAACAAAGTAAACTAAAAATTGCATTCCACAAAGCAAACTGTAAACTGAAACTGCAAAGCCTTATAGTTAAATAATAATAGAAAGTGGCAAATTTAAGTATTCTGTTTTAATAAAAGTCAAACAGTGAAATGTACAACGTTATTCACATAAAAACGCAAAAAACAATCAAACAATATATGGATAATAATATTACTTACATTAATGCAAACAAACATCAATATCAAGCAACTTCAAATGAATAATGGTACATAAAAATAGTGTAAAATGCCAAATGCAAAACTAGGTGCATGCTGAAAATATATTAAAACTGTAAACTGTATTGCCATGTATATTTACCAAAAAGGCCCATTCAGTGTTGTCTACAAATTACTGCCCACATTAGAAACAGCTATTTCAGTCTTGTCCTTAACCAGGGCCAATAACTATCCAGAAAATTGCTGTATACTAGCATCTAAAATTGTCAATGTACACCTTCATTGTAAAGTTTTATGCATGATTGTTAATAGCATTGACAAATGTTTCTAATAAAGCAATGTGTAAACAATGTACACAAATGTTATTCACTTTTGCTTCATTGTTGATGGAAAAGTCGGATTTGAAACTTCATCCTCAACAAAACTGCCACAGATTTTGCCCAGAAAGTAAAAATTTCCTACACATTAAAGGTTCTGCAGTATGGATCTCACTCCTGAGAATGAGTGACATTACTGTCATATTTTTTCTAGTTAGATTGTACAACTAAACCATGTGCCATTGCATATTAAGGCATTTTACCTGAGCCATTAGCAGTGAATCTCTGTCCACAAGCCCTTTGAATTTTAGACTTCAAGAAACAGAACAGTTCTCTGATTTCTTCCTCTTAAAATCTTTAAATATTTCAAAATCTATTTTTCCTTTCTTACACAAAGAACTTTCTGGTTTTGTAAGTCCTGAGGTGAAGGTTTGTTGCCTTAAAATGTAGCGTTTCATAGTTTCTCAGTGATGGTATGATGTGGTGTTCCAGCGATACCAGGAACTAAGGAAGAAAAAAATTCTCTATTTAGATAAACATAATATAGTGTAATGTTTATTACATGCTATGAGCATTATGGATAGTTCACCTAAACACAAAAATTACTCTGCTAACACTCCTGCTGCTCAAATATGGTTATTTCTCAGAGAGTCCATGCTACTGTATTAGCCTATTTTCCATACAAAAAGTCAGTGATAACCAGAGATCATCAAACACTATGGACTTTCACTTTATTGAAAAGAACAGCCTGGATATTCTGCTAGATAACTCTCTTTGTGTTCCACAGGAAAATCAAATTGGTAAAGTAGTTGATTACTGATTTTTTTCACTTCTGGGTTTTGTTCACTTCTGAGTGATCCAACTGAGTGCAAGTTTTTTTAGTAATGTCCTGATTTCACACAAGACAAAATAAATAATGTTGCCTTTGGAACAGAACAATGAGTGTAAATTATTTAATATTATGTATTATATATTATGTATGCAACATTATGTAGCTTCTGAATTACATGAATAAATAAAAACATACATTTTTATATTTATAAACTTAGGAGGCAATAAGGGTATATCTTTGATTGTATATTAACTGTATCTCTTGTTAGGGTGTATGTTAATGTGTATTTCATACATTTAAAATAGTATAATTATAAGCATTATTATATATTTACCCTGTGGAGTTGAAGGTCTGGTTGACACCATGTGAAGTCAGTGGACTGGATGTAGTGGACAGAGCGCTGGGGGAGGAGCCTCGGCTGGGACTGCTGGGGGAGGAGCTTGATGATACTGCAGTTAAATATATTCATAAACAACTTCAACAAACAAAAAAATTCATAAACAACAAACATAATCATTTAAATGACACAAAATAATTATTCATAAACAGGCAACAGTGTCTTTCATCAGAATACTTACCACCTCCAGAGGCAAGAGGACTGAACGATCGGGAAATTGAAGGCTGATAAAAGAAATGTATCAAATTAGTGATAAAAAATTAAAGCAAACAAATATCCCTACACACTTTAAATCACAAACAAAGTTATAAATACAACAAAATGTGTATACTTGTTGTTGAGAAAAATACAGACTTTTTAAATAACTTACAAAGTATTTTTTGTAAGTAAGTACTTTAAAATACTGACAAAGCTGCAGTCTGTAACTTTTGTCTCTCTATCGCCACCTCTGTTCGAAACAAAACATTGCAGGTTACTGTATGCGCTTGTATTGATGTGTTAAAGTGAAACTGACATATTCCATGAAATCTGACCAGGCTGTGAATTGGTGTAAGGTAAGGAGACAATTTGAACACTGATCTGTTTTGTAGTAGCTCAAAGTTTGTCTCTTAACTTTTAACCAGAAAATTATGGATTGCAGCTTTAAAGAGATAATTAATGAATTAATGAAAAATGATCAACTCATAATAGTAATTTACATTTTTTATATTCCTACATCCAAATATCAGTATTATTCAGTATTATTTATACAGTATTATTATACAGTATTAAATAATGGTGTTAGAAGTGAGGAGGCTTTCTTTATGGGTTAAAGCATTAATGGAAAGATATCAGCTTTCTTACACTCACCAGACGAGGGTTATAGTTGTTAGACTTTATGGGTGAGGTGGATACGGGGCAGTATATCCGCTTCTCTTTCTGGCGCCGATTACAGAACCACACCCTCACAACTTCCTTCTCCATGGCCAGTTGCTCTGAGATCAGTGTGATCTCTTCAGAGTTTGGTTTTGGGTTCTGGTCATGGTAGAAAGGGTGCACATATGTCATAGCCTGCAGGGGGCACTACTAGCAAACTAATAGACTTTATCATTACTGTTACTTACAAGCTGATCTCTATATATACTAGCTTATAAAACTGACTAAATTAACATGAATTAACAGGTATATACATTATAGTACCATCTTACTCTTCCATGAAAACAAATAAAAACTATTAATGACGTCATCCTACACTTATGGGTGTATTCTAAAATTTGGCCAATAACATCTTGTTACGCCTGTATCCTCTGTTCACGGAGAAGTGAATGAGATGCTGCATTGCATGACGACACTTTGGGGAACATTTATGATGTATGACACTGAAGATACAAACAAAGAGCTGGTAGGCAATGCAAACAGCTTCTGGAGAGAATGATGTTCCATCTTCTCCTTTAAAGGCTTCAGGTAAGAGTGCTGCTTTGACCCTCAACCCCCCAGGGGGCAACACTTTCCTTCTACTGTCCACGATACAAGCTGGATGTAGATGGTTTGAGTTGCACTGGCAGCGGCCTGGGAATTCTTTTATTAAAAGCCACAGATTGTTCCTTCTTTTCCTTGAGGCACATGCCAGAAGAGACCAGAAGATAAGAGTGGGGTGTCAAGGAGAAAGGCTTCTCCTTCTTGATGTTCAGTCTTTGGTGTCTCTCCATAGCCATCAGGCCACCGTGAAACAACCAATAGAGTTGGTTGGCTGTGTCTTTGGGGCCCAGATAGCTCAGGTCAGTGGCCCAAAACACAGCTCTTATAACAGCCAGTTTGAAATGGAGTTTCCTTTCAATGTTCACAGCCATTCTTGAAAGCTGACTAACCATGTTTCACTCCCAAACAAATAACACAAAGGTTGTTTGTGTTCTTACCCATAATAAACAAGGGCAGGTAGTCACACACTTATTAAAATACTGGCTTAGCATTTTGTAAATTAAAACCAAGATGAACCACACAAAACACTCACTGATGAACCCAAAAGTGTCCATGTTTTGCTGTCGCGTCACAATCAAACTTAATGGCAATCAGTAAAATGTGAAGTATCTGTGATACAAGATGTAAATTAGAAACTTACATCTATAAAGCGTTTCTCTAGGGTGAGTTTGATGTTAGTTTCAATGCTTGTTCTCTTTTTCCTCTTTCTTCCGTAACCCTCCATAAGAGGCGGTAGTGTGGTTGGGTTTGTCATGGAGTCAGATGGGGAGTTCTCTGAGGGAAGGAGTGACATAGCGGTATTTCTATTAATGTCTAAAAGGTATAAACGCGTTCAGTTTATATAATGGTGACAGAACATACCTGCATCGCTCAGCCACTTCTCCAGTAAGGGCTTCAGCTTACACATGTTTTTAAAGCTAAGATTCAGAGCCTCAAATCGTGAGATGGTAGTTTGACTAAAGTCATTTCCATACAGCTTTCCCATTGCCAGGCCCACATCTCCCTGTAACAGCACCATCAATTAGATGAAGTTAAAGGCTAGAATTTTACAGATGAATTAAATTGGCAGGAACTAGGAGGAATTCTTTGGTATATTGATAAGATTAATATATCCAAAGGTATATTTTATTATAAAGGTATATTTGACTGAACTAATTTAAACAAATTCTCAATGAAACACTGAATAGTGAACAACCCTGAAATCCTATGCATAAAAAATGCAGACAAATGAGTAAAAACAATAAAGGGAAGAAACAGTTAAAGCATCACCTGAGTAAATCCTAGTTTAATGCGTCTCTGTTTGAAGGCTTTAGCAAACTGTTCCAGCTCCTCCAGGTCATTGGGTTCATCTTGAGGTGAGCACACATGCTTGGGCACCTGTAAGTGAGACATGTCCAGGTGCCCGTCCATAGAGGAGCCAGCCAGCCCTGTCCTGCCCATTGCCTTGTGGGTAATCAGAAAGTGTCACAGGCTGAGTACTGATGATGCCACTTTATCTGAGTTTTGTTATTTTGTTGTTTTGTTTATATAAATACTGTGTTTTTGTGTTTCTGTTTCAAAAAGGTTACATGATTGATTTCTGTATACATTATTGAATGAATTTATTTATAAAATATACAAACATTGTTTAATTCAATTTTGATGAGTAATAGCAGCTTAAAAAGAAAAGCAGCCAAAGTTTACAGTATACAGTCCATGTTAACAATATAAATCTATAATGTACATTATAAAATATTATCTCATTAGGTCATTTGAGGTCAATCTAGGCAGAAGGTGGGTGATTTAAAGAAGCTAAAATACAAGATAGTTTTGAGTTATTTAATTTTTTTGGCAGTTGCATAATCCCCATACTTCTATTTGTGCTATTTAATAGTTTGTTTATGCTAATATTATTCAAAGGTGTTGAAAATAGTAAATCAGGACTTTGTTACCAAACTGACTGTTACCAAACTGACTGGGAGCGCAAACTGCCACCAAACTGCCACAGTACTTTATTTACTTTTAAATTAGCTCATGGTTAAAAAGTAACTCAAATAAACAATCTAGTGTACCTGTGAAGTGAGTGTGAGGCCGGGCTGGTGTGGCAGGAGTCCGGTCTGTGACTGAGATGGCAATGAAAGCAGATTGGGCTGTAGCAGTGCTGTAGGCAACAGTGACATGCATTTAAATGTGTGGGTTCACATGAATGTTCTGAAGTGTGGTATTAGCAGTCAGATACATTCACTGACATTGGTGTCCAGATTGGGTCTGTGAGAGCAGAAATGATGAAGGAGAGGACAGGTGAGATCCAGGCATCAGGACCAGCTGAGGCAGAGGGTGAAGGGAGGGCAGCTCCTAAAATAAAGCACCAGTCGCTGGTCTTTACACGCTGTATCATTCATATTGCCACTTCCTGTCAACTTTAGTGGGATAATTCACACAAGTAGATGTCTAGATACAAAATAAGGCCTATATTGGGGCCATTATATTTATATGCCCAGGGACATTTAAGCTTCATCTTCAAACATTATGCGTATATTCTTCTTTTGAGTTTGGGGTGAAATATTAACCCCACAGGTTCTGACAGATTACATGAGATTAGCTCAGTCAGTTAACTCATGTTAACTCATGTTTGACGTACCCCAGTAAGCTGCCCACCCGGCACTGGTGACCCCTGAGGTAAATGGCATGTTTTGTGCGACGATCCAGAATGAGGTGAATCATTCAAGTTCTCTGTCTTTATCTAAAGATTGAGATAAATAAATAATAATAAAAAAAAAATTACAAACTGTTTTTGTACATACTCATATTTATCTTGTGTGTGTGGTGTGTGTACTGTACATGTGTGTGTACATGTGCTTTTGTGTGTCCTAAAGACCAGTAAGGCCTATGGGGGTAAAAGAGAAAACGTGAGAGCTTGTGGATTCAAATTTGTCAACTTGTATTTGTACTTGTGAGTAAAACACACTCACAGCCCTTATGTGCAAAATCTGAAACTGAATGTTGAGATTTGCACTTAGACTCTAACTATTACCAGGAAAACTGTCCAGTCATGCCCTAGCAACCATTTAGAGCCCCCTAGCAATCTTACAATATCATACATAAGCCATATTTTTGTATATCAATCAAAGCCAGCATCATGGTAAATCATTATAGCATCATGCTAAGTCATGCTAAGTATCAATAGCATCATACTAAAACATGTTAACGTCATGTAAAATCAAACTAGCATTAAACTAAAATGTGTTACCATCAGGTGTAATCATGTTAGCATTATGTTAAAACCACTGGAATATTCTGACCCGAGTTTGGCTCACCAAGCAGCATTTCTTCAGTAAATGTATCAATCTAGTTAGTGATACTTAAAAAAGATGACCATTGTTCTGTCTTGCATACTTTAGTATGCAAAGCATCACTGTTACTCTCTTGCATACTAGTTCCTCAGTTTCTGGACAAAACATCCATTCATATCTTGTCCTGTGTTGTTTCGATATACTGGTGCTCACAACACAGTAGCAACCACCCCAAGTATCTTAGCAACCGCATAGCAACACCTTGGCAACTGCCCCAAATACCATAACACCACATAGCAACACACTAAAAAAGCTTTTTTTGACAACAATGAGATGAACAATATATCTAAACTTGTGTATAATATAAATAAGTTTAGCCACAGACGCAGAGACAGACCAATGAAATGACATCATTGCCTCTCTGCTGCCTCTCTCGCGCCTCTTAGTTTACAAATGGACTTGTAAGTTAGAACTGAACTTAGTTTTGCAACATCTATATCACAAAAGTAGAAGCAAAAGTGGGTGTAGGTGGTAATTTATTGTTGTTGGATGTGAATTTAAGAAGAAATGTAAATATGTTTAACTTTAAACATGTAGGATTATCATTTATTAGTGCAAATCTCAACATTGAACCTCTATTTTCTATTTTGACATGTTTTTATGTTGGGGTTGTTAGTGTACATTTTAGTGCACTAAGTACTAAGTACACATAGTACCAGTTCTCAAATTAAGCCCTCAGGTTTGCTGCTCTTTTACCCCCATATAGGGCTGCTGGACTTGTTCTGCAACAGAGGGCCTTTAACAAACATTCCTTCCCTTGCCATGGGCAACACAGTATGCAAATATCCTCATAAAACTGAAGATAGTTCCTGTGCACAGAACTTTACACTGTCCTTAACACGATATTGAATGACGGTCTAATTTAAAAAACAGATGAACCATATGTGTTATGACTGACAACACCACAAAATTAAACACTAAAAACTTTAATAATTAAATAAGACCCTTATAAGCTATTTGTCTTTGAAAACGTGTTGGCCTTCTTATGAGAGACAGTATAGTGGGGTGTTAGGTACTAATTATTTCATATAGTAAAATATGTTTGTACTCACTTGTCGATTGAAGTCAATCCCATTTTGTTCAATATCTGAAAAATATAAAACATAATAAATAAACATTTATGTTCTAACTGAGTCCCATCCTATGAATATAAAGTTGGATTAAAAAACATTGTTTTATAAAATGTTTTAGTTATGATTTAAGTTTTTCCCATAATCCTTTCAACAGCTTTCCACTCTCCGGCCTATTATAAAAAATACTATGAGAAAACATAATGTTCCATTATACTGAGTAAAGAAGGTGAGCTGGGGGTTCAAAGGTCGTCAATAGCAGGTAATCTCACTTAATTTGACATTCAAATTTAGCTCCATGAGGCCGTGGTTAGAACAGCATTCACTCACCCCACAATATGGAAATCTATCCTTCTCCTGAGCCAAACTTCCAGTATGGAAATCATCAGATCATGCAAATGAGCATGTTTCCATGACAACCTTTAGAGGCCTTCATTCATTTGAATACTTACAGACCTCCAGGTGCATCTCTAACTCTGTATCTCTCTCTCTGTGTTTCTCTCTCTCTCACAGACAATTTAAGAATATTTTGATACATAAGAACACCTGACAGTGACCTATTTCCTGTATTTTAAATACATTATATCCCACATGCAACCCTACAAAATAATAATTTAAAATTATACATATATAAAATACATACATTCCTGCATATTTTATGGTATGTTATGTTTACTATTATAAATATTTGTTACTCTTCAATCGTATTATACGTTATTAAAAAGAAAAATATTAGCCTATTTATAAACACAAGCAGCGCTTTTTGTACCTGCCAAATATTTGCACTTGTCACATGACCTAACATCTGATAGGAATTTATCCTAATCCACATCCAAACACTTCACAACAGAGAGGTGACAGAACTCAAATAAAATTATATGTATTGTTCAGTGACAATACTGGACTATCTCTGAATCCTCATTTTGCTCAGGTTCCTCATTTCGGCAGGACTGTTCCGTGCCGGAGCTATTGTATCTCGGCCATGAATCAGTATCACCTGAGGCTGTGAGCGCTTCATTGCAAACAAACCGCCACACACATCCTGGTAGACTTAACATCCGTCAAACTGAACACATCTCACACCTAGACAGTCAAAAATTCATAATTAAACTATCACCTTTTCCTAAGAGAAAAAGATAAATTATTACATCTAGTCATACAGAATAAAGGCAAAAAAGTCTAATAAGAACAAAAAAGCTTTTAAAGGAGACATGCAGGACCTGCCTAAAAACATGACCAGTATCTTACCAACACAGAGTTAAATTATTTTAAAACCATTAAATACTTAATAAATAATAATATTGAAATAATTATTAACAAAGAGAAAAAACAGTCCAGTTGTATTTAGTTTTGAATCATAAACCAGTAAAGCTATTTTAAATATGTATAAAAACAAACCGCTATACATTTGTATTGTATAAAACAAAACATTCAAACCAACTTTTATCTTATAAATATCAAGTATCCATTTCACGACTGTTTATGACACACACTTCTGATGTTATTGTGTAACATTTCCAACAATAAACAATAATAATAATTTATAGTGCATGTAACATATTTACATGGAATTTATACGGAAATGCCCTTACAAGCATTTGTACGCACACATACATTTGTTCAAATGTAATATTACAATTGCAAGGCTAAATGTCTGAATAAAAATATTCCACAGGCTGAAAATGTGTCTTACCAGCTTGTTCATGCTGAGATTCTGTGTGTTCCGCCTCAGTGCTCATCTTAATATCTGTAATGATAAATACAGCTGATTTTCCTACAGGATCACAAGTTTATGCAGACACTGGGGCAATTCATGGCATGGCCCAGCCAGTAAAATTATCTTGAGGTTTATTCTAATGCGTTCGACACTCAAATGCTCTCTTTTATGTAAAGGTCTCGTTGTAATATTCATAAGAGCAAGGGTATCCCCATTTACTATTCACCACAATCACTCAGTCTCTCCACCCTAATCTCTTCTAGTCAAAAACATTTAAATCTGTCAATATAGAGTGGCATGTACAGGTACTGTACCATGCAAAACAAAATGATTCCACAAAACGGTCGCTATTCAGAAGCGAACAGAGACCAGAGAAGCAAAGAGGCATTTTTAAAGCTGAGATGAACTTTGTAAAGTACATCAACTCTTACCTTGATAACAGGAAACGTTGCGCTTTCTGCTGATAGTCCTTGTTTTGTTTTGACTTTTCTCAGGTCTTTAAAAAGTTGTGTTGTTGCAAAAAGGGACAGAGAAACTTAAACATTTAACAAAGTGGATTAGTGGTGGAGTAGTTACCTCTTCAGCGTCCCACACCATCCGATAGACACGTCATTTGCATAAGGCCCTCGGTGCGTCCTATCCAGACTCTGACTTTTTGCATAAAACAACAATAGGTTGATGGCAAACTTTGAAAAGCTTGAGAATAAGTGCATGCGTGCCACACTGCCTGTGTATGTGTGCACCGGCAAACTTGAAGTGTGCCAAGTCTTTGAATAAACATGCCAACATACGATTGTTCAGATATTGCACTATGCATGTGTAAAGGCAAACTTTAGGGTTGACTTCCACTGCGAAAACAAGGTTTAACTGAAATTGTTTGTTACTTCCCAGTGTTATGTGATGTTGTGATGTCATGTAGTTTGTGAAAACATTGGTTATAACTTTTGTTGTTTGTTGAAACAAAATTAAAACATGTAATTTTGGCACTTTTACAGTTTATTGAACAAAAGATGGGTGGTTAAATTAGCTTAGCTAATGTTCTGTGAAATCTTGCAAATGTTAATGGACAGCTAAACAGCAAAACTGTCCATGTTAGTTTATCTAGATCCAGACCCTTCTGGAATTGTGTATTAAAGTTATTTAAAAACAGTCCTTTAAACACTGATGTTTAAGCAAAATCTACAAGCATGTTTGAATACACAGATTTAGTCTCTGCCCCCCACAGATGATGATGTGAATTAATACTAAAGACACTGAAGTTAAAAAAAAAGTGACGTTTTATACTTCAGACATCATTGTAAATAAACCTTTCCTTAATTGTATGTGTTCTAGTTTGTTTATATTATTGTAGGCTATGTTTCACAAAGGTCTGATTTCGTTGTGGGCTTTTCTGAAAGAAAATAAATGTTAAGACACGATACATGATAAATGCGCTATGCTCTTATGTCACTTGTATGCAAATAATGGTGTTCTACAAATGAAAATCATGAAGCAGCAAAACCTATAAACAATTGCTTTATTGTGGTGGAACAAACTTTATGTCATATATTGAATGATACTGACAGGAAAATGCCCTGGCTGTGTGTGTTTAAAACCTCTGTTATGCCCAAAATCATGCCTGAGCATTTATTTCATGACCGAAGCTCAAACCACCAAGGTCTAAATGTAATATATTATAAGTTAAACTGTATACAGAAATGCGTGTTTTTTTTCTTTATCATACTGCAAGAAACATTTCACTATTTCTTTGTGTGAGAGCTTTAAAAAGAAAAGAAAAAGAACTAAAACAGCACATGGCATGAGGGTAGTGACAAAATCAGATGAGGTTACATTAATGTACTGCCATAGTGTTAAAGCCTAAACCTTAAAGTAATACTGAGCTACATCATCATTAATTCATGGAGGAGTGGTGGGTGTATGACAGACTAAAGCAGCTGCAATTCAAATGTGAATTTGTCATGGCTATAGAAATCAACTTAGTCAGGAGTAAGAAATTTGACATTTAATTGAATACATTTGCAACAGACCTCACAATATGTTTTTAGTTTTGTTACATATTTTTACAGTAGCAAGACCAACATGATGATGATGAGTGATAAAGGCCTAAACATTAAACGTGCTGGATTACTTTATTTGACTCAGCTGTATTGTCGAGACAAGAATTACACACCATGTATTATTATGAGAACACGTTTATTGTTGTTCTGCCGTCCTTTTAACGGACTTGCTGGATTATATTTCCATCTAGTGGCCATTTTAACCTTGAAAACATGATGCATGTCGAGACACCAACCAGTGAGTGAAATTAACTCTAATGCTGTGTTAAATGCTACCTATACATAGAGTTATTTCTTTCTACACTTGGGTGTTATAGTAATTATATTACAATAAACATCATATATA
>JBAJNP010002747.1:14342-39167 GCA_036877545.1 Yasuhikotakia modesta
ATAAACATCAACATGCCTTGTGATTTTAAATGTGATTTTGAGTGAGTTTTCTTTTAACAGTAAGTATTAAAGAAGCCCATGTTATATTGCTTGTTGATTGTGTTTTCTATAAACGTTAGCTAGTTTCAGAATCAGTCTCAGTTCCTCATGTACCGCCAACTCACTTTAGACATTAAAATATATGCTGATTATAAGAGTCACAGGAAGCATCTGAGAAGAGGTTTAATCTCACCACTAGTCACGAGACTTTTGTACCAACGTCACAGGAACATGTTTTAAACCCCACCGCTACTAAAGTCTTGTGTCTATTTTTGTGTCTATTTTTCAGTCCTTTCACAAGATGATTGCTCACCTCTTTGTTGTTTTCTCTTCTTTTCCACTCAGTCTGTGATAGACAAAAATGAACAAAGCTTGCGTAAAAATGTCTGAAAAAGACCAAACTCTTGGGGTGCAATTCTAAAATTGTATAAAAGTGTATAGTAACTAGTGTTTTGCCTATTGCAAAAGGGCAATTTACTTAAGAATTGTTTTATAAAATAGACCAAAAGGTATATTGTGTTATGGCCAGACCATTACTGTCCAGCATTAGAAACCTTAAACACGCCATGAAATCTTAAGAATGTGAAATGACTGCATAAAGGCCTGCTGTTATGTTTATGTTATGTGACAGATACATTGAGGCTATGCAGGCTCTGATAAAGAAGTTGGATTTGACCTGATGTGCAAATGTTATGAATGTGCTGCAGTATGAATTTTTGTATTAAATATGCATGAGACTGTGATACGCAATAAGTGACAAATTTTGTCAGTCAACTTTGTTTTATCTGGTGTTATACCTAGAAGCCCCAGTAAAATGTGAAATTTTGCTCCATTGCTCCAATATCCTGCTCTACATAACTTTATAAAATACTTCAACTTTGTTCTGATTGGCTGTCGTTGTGTTTTGTCACAGAACACTGTGGACAGACAGATTCCATATTGCTGGAATCTTGTCACATCAGGTCTGGTTAGAACACTGTGTTACTCAAAGTCGCATGACTTGACAATCAGTACACGTGTGTGGGTCTCTGTCACACTGTTGACATCTTTTGTTTTTCCATTTTCCATAATTTCAAAGTGTAAGTATTTTTACAAGACCTTGTGAATTTTAATCATCATGGCTTCATTGTGTCATTGACATAAACCTGTTTATAAAAAGAAAATACAAATTGTTTTATGGCCTTATTATTACTCTTCATTCTGGCAGAGAATATAGGCAAAGTATTTATTGTTGTTGATTGATTTTCATTTTTTAGTTTGTAATTGTAATTTTCACCTCAGTGTGAAAAAAGCATTTAACTGTTTTATTAAATGCTTTGTGTTACAGTGTGAGTTTCTTTTGTTTTGAGTATTTTTTGTTTACTTTTATCCTAAAAAAGAACAAGGTACTAATACTGACTTACACAGAATATCGGAGGCAGAAGTAAATGACAGATTAAATGACAGGTATTATTTTCTGTCTGTGTAAATGAGGAAGCATTAGGTTTTGTTCCAGACAGCGCTGTCCTAATTTCCAGTAGATCAATGTTATTTATAGTTCATAAACTTGTGGGTTTATTTGTCTTTATTTAGCATACAACATAGCTACATTAGGATTTGTCTAAACATTATTTACTAATTCTGAATCTGTTAAAATAAAAATGGTAGTTTTAGCTTTAAAATCTGGTTAACTGAGGGGGTCGAGGCCACATAACAGTAACCTAAGTTACCTTAAGGAACTACTTGGTTTATTGTTTTGTTATTATAACAAATAAATGTGAATTGGATGTTGCCAACATTTTTTTCACATCAATAAACAAGACAAAAATCACTAACATATTAAMATACTGTGTAATTTGTTGATACTGTGTAACAAAAATAAGCAAAGCAACAATACAGTATAAAACAGGTATGATGTCACTGAAGTAAACGTGTGTACGTAACGAAAAGTGCTTTAACATAAAGCACCACATAACATTTACAAGGTACCTTATTAGTTATACTGCGTTTTTAGGCCACAAAAACATGCATATTTACACTCTGTGCATTTTTTTTGCTGTTTCGTTATTAAATTCATTTCTGTAGTATTGGACTCGATCCTCGCTGTTCGCTGTTGCGCCCCACGCGGTGTTTCTGTCGCCGTCATTTTTAAAGCGACAGGCCGCTGTAGTGACGTCAGACGCATCACATGTCCACGCTAACAAATCCAGTGTGTCTCAACCCGCCCGGCATGGAAAACAGGAATGGCGACAGAAACACTATCCCAACTTTAACAAAAACGCTCCGGCAAACCGAAGATCAGTTAATGTGCATGTGGCGTTTTCAGACGGGTATTAATAGCATCCGACTTTAAGCGCAGACAGACCGGACCAACATGGACATTTTGGGAAACTCGGAGCGCTTTTTTCCACCTCTGGAATTAGACAATGACAGCTGGTCTCAGACTCTTTAAATCGGCTGGTTATCAGGCGCAGTGAGGTGCTGGTAGTTCAGGTCGTAGGATCTGAACTATGCTGATCTGATGCATTAAAGGCGATTAGTCGGCTCATTTCGTGCACGTTTTACTTCTTGGGTTTTACGTTTGCGACGGTGATTTTTGTTTTAAATTTGCGTTTTTATGGAAATCGCCTTTTTTATAAGTATTTTATAACGTCTGTAAAAAAACCTAAGCGATTTTTTAACGAGGGAAACAAAGGTACCTGTTAAAATGACACTGGCCCCGGGCATCAGACTCATTACCTCATTCTCTAGAGACAGCTGGTGAGTAGAGGCCCATGTAAACATGACATATATCTTATTTTACTTCCTGTGCACAAGCAACACTTGCTGTGTTATATTAACGCGATCTGGTGTTTGTCCCTTCATGTGTCTGTTTCGTTTATTGATATTTGGTAACGCTATTGATTTTTTTAGCACAGCTGAAAGGTTCGCCATTGATCATTTATAACCTTTTCAGTTTATACACTTGAATTGAATATGTTGCATTTGATCGTTTATTTCAGTTGTTTAGTCTCAGTGGGAGATCAGAACGATTTGTTATGTCATTGTTGAAGTGAAAACTCAATGCTGTGTTGCCCTTAACGTTACAGGTTTCTGTTCGTGTTAAACGTGCTTCCCCAGCAGGAAATGTAAAAAAAAAAAGTCATATAGAGCCCTTAGTGTGTTTGTGTATGTTTGCTGAGCGCGTTTTCCTGTAAGTCACTTAATGCGGCTTTCATTTCTGTTACTGCTGAACTGTGGTTTTTTGTTGAATAAAGCAAACACAAGTTTTCCAGAATATAACCTCTCATGCTTTACTGGTCTTAATGCTGCTTTGATAGTAAAATCTTTCATACTTTGCCTTTAGGTACAGATTCTTCATCCTTGTGATCACGTTTGTCTTCTACACCAGCTACCATCTCTCCAGAAAACCTATCAGTATAGTCAAGGTAATAACATTCATGTGATCGGCTAAATGTGATCGCAGATAAAATATCACAAGCAGTGTTTGATACAGTTCATGGTATTAAATGTAGGACGTTAATAATGTGATTTTGTTGATGATTGCTTGTTTCTGTTTATCATCATTTTGTATTGGTTTGTTCACAGAGTCAACTGCATAGAAACTGCTCTTATGTCATTCATCCAGCTGACCTCAACATCACCAACAATGATACATGGTGTGACTGGGCCCCTTTTGGTAAGTTTTGGCCTTTTTATGGCATTCTGGTTAAGTAAGACCATATTATTGCATTTATATCTGTCAGTAGCTATTGTACTTGATAAACGTGTCTGAAAGTCTAAAATAGGTTTTGAACTTCATCATTCATCTTTCAATTCAGACCAGAACAACTATCAGAACCTGTTTGGAGTGCTGGACAACTGTTTCCTCATTGCATACGCAATCGGCATGTTCTTCAGGTATAACGGAGGAGTTTCTTGGTTTAATTTGTGTAGATTTAATGTTTTGCTTCCAATCTCACATTTGGTTTGAATTGTTCTGCCAGTGGCATTTTCGGAGAGCGGTTGCCCTTGCGTTACTACCTGAGCTCTGGGATGCTTCTCAGCGGACTTTTCACCGCTCTGTTTGGTCTGGGATTTTACTGGCAAATCCATTCTTTGTGGTATTACTGCCTTGTTCAGGTAAGATTTTACCCTTCAGATCCAGTGTCCAATGTCCAAATATTGTAAAACAACCCCAGCAGGTGGGCGGATCATGAAAAATAGATTTTAAATCCAAAATAACATGATGGAGTAACAGAATTTCACAATATATGCTCAATAGAAAAAACAGAAGTGATCCTTTCCTTGTGACGTGTTTTCTGTCAGAAACAGTTAGATTAATACTTGTGAATTGAAGTCAAAGCAAATTGTATGTAAAACAGATTATAATACAGAAGTGTTATAATCTGAAAAAAGTGTTATAATAAAACTTCTAAGTTTTGAATAGAAGTGCATGTTGTAAAGCATGTTGAAGTATTTTTCCCACAGTTACTTCATAGTAAATCTGCAGTGATGTTAGTGTGAGTCAGATGTCCAGCACATGACTGAATCAGCGGATTACTTGCTTCTTGAAAATGTCAAGTCTGTGTGCAAGCCAGGCTAACTGGTGACTTCTGCCCTCACTTGTAGGTCTTCAATGGGCTGGTGCAGACGACAGGCTGGCCGGCTGTAGTGGCATGCGTTGGGAACTGGTTTGGGAAGGGAAAGTAAGTGACTGTGCTGGTCCTGGTGCTGACAGTACAGAATTGTGTCTGCATTGACATTTTCCACAAACGACATTGTTTTCACACACACTTAAGTACAATAGGAAATTAAGCACTATAAGAAAAGTGCATTAAATTAAACAGGGTCTATTGTTATGTTGACACGAATTAGCTAAAATATAAAAAATATTAAAAATAAACATTATGTTTGTTAAAGTAAATTGTTGAGATTCTGGGATGTTCTGTAAATCAAATTAATACCTCCTGATGTTCTGTCCATGTAGACGTGGATTCATCATGGGAATATGGAATTCTCACACCTCAGTGGGAAACATTCTAGGCTCCCTCATTGCTGGTGTCTACGTGTCATCGGCATGGGGCTTGTCCTTCATCGTGCCCGGCATCATCATCGCCTGCACTGGAGTCCTGTGCTTTTTGTTCCTGGTTGAAAGTAAGTCACATCTGTCAGACTGGAGGAAATTGGTTTGTGTGACCATATTGTTTAAAAAAGTAGAAAGAGGAACGTAAAACTGTTAGAAGTTCAGCATAGATGGGGTTTTTGTTGACAAAAAGGGTAATATGATGTTACCACTTCTGACTTTCAGTATTACTATAGAAACAAAACAATTGTTTATTTATTTGACAGACGTTTTTATCAACAGTGCATGTAGAAACATTTAATCAATAACTGTTTCCTGGGATTTGAACCCATGATCTTAGTTGACCAGTAGAGCTACAAAAAAAGCTTAAAGCCAACTGTAATGTAACAGTTCACATATTTAACTTTAGGAAAACAAATACTTCACCTAAAATACATGGTTTGTTTTTTTTAGGACCTGAGGATGTGAACTGTACACCGCCACAACACCATGTAAGCTTTTTATTTACCAGCTTAATTTAGTTTCATGTGAAATATTTTTCTTGGTATCTGTAACTTTTAACTTACGAAATTTTGAGTGGGACCATAATAAATAGAAAACTTTTAAAAGTTGTAGTGTTATAAAATCGGATTAAACTAGTGTGTTTCTAGCTTTCATTTATTTGTTTAGCAGACGCTTATCCAAAGCGTCTTGCAAAGAGAAAGAGCATTTAACATTACGCCCTAAAAACCCACAAGCCTAGTCCACAAATTCTGTTGCCAGTTTCATTTAATAAATATGAGAGCAAATGTTTGTGCTCATATTATAAAGATACATTCATTGACATCATGTTTAAATTCTTCCCCTTGTATTATGCAACAATGAAGACCATTTGGTAACAATCCACGCAATAAGCGAAAGAAAATTACTTTTGACCTTTGCTTTTGCAATAGAGCCAGTAAATATTAAATCATTCATAAGGTGTTAAATCATCCAGTGCTTTTCAGTAAACAGTGCTGTTATTTATCAGATTTGCATCCATATTTCAGATACAGAGCTTTGGGAATTATTGTTGAATTACTTGAACTGTTAAGCTCTCATAATATTTAATCCTCTCTAAAATTGCTACAGCAGTACATTGATGCCGTAGTTTCTGTATGCTTGGGTGTTCAGGAGAGTCCAGAGCAGGAACCTCTTCTGAGAAACTCGTCCAGTAATGAGGAGATCTTTAGCAGTCACACCACAACACCTGCAGAGCCAGAGGAGCATGCAGAAGCCATCAGCTTCCTCTGTGCCCTCAAGATTCCTGTGAGTGATTGTGTGACACCAGAGAGATTCTATCGTCATTGTGTGTTTGGTCTTATTAGCAAGGTTTCCATAACGGATTTAATGCAAATTCAGGGGAATCACGTTAAAAAACAAAACAAATGTATGTAATTATTCAAATTAAAATAAAATAAGAAAATTGTTTATTAAATAAAATTTCCAAAATGCAGGACAAAAAAACTTACAAGCCCACTTGGTGGATACATTTTACTTCAGTTAGACAACATAAATATGTGAATACATTTAGATGACATAAGGCGTATGTGGTTCATGTAAGTGGTTTGGTCACTCTGGAATTTCAGAGAGAAACTCTCATCAGAATAATTGGCCACAATCGCATGACATGCTGTTACACCCACATACAGCATCTGCTGCCAATTCCAAGAGGAATCACAAGCAGGTTCTTATTACACAAGAACCACATTGATTCTCCAGTAGCTACAACTGTGTATCTTGTGCCAATTGTATGGCATATGTGAGACACTGCTTTACTGCAAATTGTTCTCACAAGATTCAGATTTTTGCATAAATTACATTTGCAGCTTGCAAACATTGCTGTTATCTTAATTTCACAGGGAGTTGTGGAGTTTTCCTTGTGTTTGCTCTTTGCTAAGTTGGTCAGCTACACCTTCCTGTACTGGCTGCCTTTATACATTGCTAATGTTGGTAAGAAGTCCTCATCAAATGGTTTGACAAACACATTGATTTAAAAATAAGTTGTAATAGATTCATAACTGTTTTCTTTCCCAGCTCATTTTGATCCCAGACAAGCTGGGGACTTGTCTACGTTGTTTGACGTTGGAGGAATTGTGGGTAAGAACATAAGCTTGATGTCAATCAAACATAAAATGAGTTGGTTTGTTTTGTCTTCATGTTTGAACATGATTCCTGACAGAAATTATATAAGGTTGTGTTACTGTATGTTAGGTGGCATCGCGGCTGGGCTAATATCTGACTACAGTGGGGGCAGAGCCACTACCTGTTGTGCTATGTTGATTATTGCTGCTCCTATGGTGAGTTGCTGTCAACTGTTCCTTTGTCACAGAATTTACAAAAACATTAACTAGGTTTATGGACCATAAAGTACAGTGTTTATTTCAGTTTTAAAGTGTTGTTACAGATTTTGTTAGCTTATGACACAGATTCTGCTTCCTAGATTACAATTTGTGTACCCAAAGAAAAGAGAAACTAGCTCTGTTAGCTACACAGCGACTGTGATCTTTGTAGGACAGCTTGCCTAAGTTACACAGAAGAGTTTGTCAGTACATCTTGAAGTTTGCTCATAGTTTTGGCAGACACCTGAAGTCTCGTGGACACGCACAAGCTCGAGTTTACTTGTGAACGTGTGCAAGATCTTACAGATTTCTGCTCTTGTGAACTGCTGCTTATGTTTGTTTTTGTTCCTCAAGCTCTTTCTGTACAATAAGATCGGTCAGGATGGCATGCCAACGACCATCGGTGAGTGTGCAAACCCCTCAACTTGAGGCAATCAGTGTTAGCTGGATTCTCATGTTGTACACACAGATTTAATATCACAAATCACTAGTTGAAACCGAGTTATTTAATTAGTGCAAATATGTGTTCTGTTTGCCTAGATGAAGAATCTGTTTACAGAGACATTATTACAGAGAATTTTAATGCTCGCATAATAGTTTGTAATCCAAAATAACAGTGTGGCCTTGGTAGATGGAGGAACTGTATCTTGTAAATGAATTAATGAATGAAATAAGGTGCCATATGTGTCCAAAATGAACATGTTTCCTGTTTATATCATTTGCAATGGCCTTTGGTGACCTGTAGGCATGTTGCTGTGGTGTGGAGCTCTTGTGAATGGACCCTACGCTCTTATCACCACTGCTGTGTCAGCTGACCTGGTAAGTACCAGACATCTTCCCTCCATGTGCGTTTCACATGGCCATGTGTTTAAAAAATAAAGACCTGTATACGATGCATCGCCACTGACCTTCAACCCTCAATAAGTTGCCAATACTGTCTCTATCAGTCAATACTATCTACAATATAGTATTGTAGTGATTGTAGCTCTGTGATTGTAGCTTTACCTGTTGTACATTTTTAAAGCCTTTTTTTATTTTAAGGGCACCCATGAGTGTCTCAGAGGGAACGCTAGAGCTCTCTCCACTGTAACGGCCATTATTGACGGCACCGGATCAATAGGTATGCAGAAAATGTGGAATTTGTGTAATATAAGATTGTTGTTTCTTTAGAGCTTTTCCACTGAGAAGTCATAAATGCTTTAGGAAGGTCTGATTATCTGCAGGATATAATATTTGAATAACATTTCATTTGTTATTCAAATATTATATCAATATGTTATTAAAGATTATATTCAAATATTTGAATAAAGCAATACTAAGACATTATTTCCTGTGTTCATTGATAATAATGCTTGGAGCTCAGTATTGTCAGTGTAAACTACTGTAACAAAGTGCAACAAAAGAAATGTTTGGTAAACAAAGACGGACAGAGCTGAGGTTTAGGTTTTGTTTGTTTTGAAACTACTTGTGGCTAGAAATGGTGTCACATGTTGTTTAATTCGTCTAATGTCCTGTAGGTGCCGCCGTTGGACCTCTGTTGGCTGGTCTGATTTCTCCCACTGGTTGGAATAATGTTTTCTATATGCTCATTGCTGCTGACGTACTGGCCTGTCTGGTGAGACATCATTTGTTTATTGTAATTTTAGTTTATTCCAGTTATAGGAACAAATCTTTTAATAACAGACAAGGGGGCAGTTGTGGTCTACTGGTTAAGGAATCGGGTTTGTAATCAGTAGGTTGCTGGTTCGATTCCAGCACCGACCAGTAGCAACTGAAAATGCCCCTGAGCCAAGGCCTCTAACCCCCAATTGCTTCCCGGGTGCTGCAGGGATAGCTGCCCACTGCTCCGGGGGTGTGTGTGTTCATGGCTTGCAGTTGTGTTCACTCCTCATGAAGGATGGGTTAAATGCAGAGGTCACATTTCGGTTATGGATAACCATAACTGACAAAAGCATTTCACTATAACATGTATTTCCAGGCTAATGATTATTTCACTCTCTGTGTCTGTAGTTCTTGTCTAGGCTGGTTTATAAGGAGGTCGGGAGATGGTGTGGAAACACTACAAGACAGAGAGGGTAACATCCCAATTCACATTCATTCTTTGTGCATTTAAGGTGGGATATGAAAGAGTTCCAAAAAATGTTAGTTAAAGTGTGTGTTTATGTACAGTAACAGTCTTGCCAATAATGAAAACTATTTATGGTCACCTGAATAGTTTTGTGATGCGACTTTAAATTCAGAGAGCACAAATATTTTGTGCTGTTTTTTCTTCAGTTACTAATTATTTTATAAAATTGTATTGTAATTGTTTTCATATAGTGCCATAGTGAAGCATATTTTACTTAAACATTGTATAAATAGTAAAAAAGTGACAATATTGACATTATACAGTAACATATTTGTATAATAAGTGACATTATTGTCAGTGTAATTTTTATACTATGACATAATTGAAAGATTAAGTAATCCTTATTTTTAACCTGTTTAACCTTCTATTTTTAATATTTGACTTAACTGATATTTTTAACTGAGGCTGTTTTGGTTGATTGCCATTATGTGTACTTGATATTAATGACAGACAAAAATATAGATCGTCTTGACCAATGAAACGTGGTACTCTAAGTAATTGGGCCTTTCTGCCTGCAGTCAATATGATTCAGTTGAGGTTATTTTTAGTCTCTGAATAGTCTGCTTTGGGATTTGTTAATTTTCACTACATTCCCAAAAGACTGACAGAGATTTGTGTGCCGAGGTGGAAAATGATTTCTGCACTGCAATGTCATCACATCTCTGACATCATCGTCATTATCAGTCAATTTTTGGCACATAAACAAAGACTCACGATTTGTGATCTTACTCTCATTGGTCTGTTCTTAAATTATATTTGCTTTTACTTGCGCTGAAGCAGACCTTAAGCTTTCTTATAATGATTTTCAGTCATTAAGTATTTTAGAAGTTACTTAACGGCTTTGGCCTTTTTTTTGGTCTTGTGTTTAATTCATTATTGAGGTAATCATTTCAGTCACATATAACCTCTGTTCCCTAATGTAGGTGATAAGATGTTGGGTCGATGTAGTGACAAGGGTTTCACCTTGGAAGACTCTTGTTTTTATCAGACAAAAAGCCAAAAAGTATTGTCATTAAAATTAAAGCGCCAGTAAGAATTTAGCATGTGTAATTTGCATACCAATCTCCGCCCTGGACTCCAAGTATAAAAAAAATGGCATCACTCATTCAAGTTTGTGCTGAGGAGTTGAGAAGCACCCAGTCTTTAGTTCAGAATCATCTGGTTTCCTCCACTCACTCAACACTGTGTTGATTTAGCCACTAGTAGTCCTTTACTCTAGGTGCCATAGCTTCAGAACTTCAACAGCAGCTGTTGTCAAGTATAGTACGTCTGAGCAAGTCGTCACAGAGTCTATAACTTTCATTGCACTGAAAAGACTTAAAGCCAACCAGACCCAAGAGATAGAATATAAAGCTTCTTCACAGGAAGTACCACGTCAAATTGAAAATTTAGAAAGAGACACCGGTTTACAGATGAGGAAAGTAGTTTTCATTGTGTGTACTGATGAAAAATACTAATAGTACCATTAAAGGAAATCGCTACATATGACGATCTGTCAGTGAGCTAACCTATTAGGTAGCCTTGAATGACAGATCCAGTTGCCAAGCACCACAAACAAAACAATGTTAGGAGTTCCCCAAACTGGAGAAGCTACCATGAGTTCTCTCTTTTCTTACCCAGACATCCAGGGTGGAAATTAGCATGCAAATCTCACTCGCCAATTCCATTGTTGTAATTTATTTTTGTATAAGAAGCAGTGTGTCCATCTCCCAGGGTCGAACCCTAGTGTCACTACATGGACCACCGTCGAGAGCAGCAGAAAGGGAGCCGGTGATTAATAGGAAGCATTTAATTTTGCTCATTTAAATAAGCGTGTGCTGTGGTTTCATCCGCTCTTTCATTTCAGATTCAAAGAGATCTGAGCTGTCCAGGGAACGACAATCACACCTGTGATGGAAAATTACCCTCTGCATCACAACAAAAAGGGACCAAGGACTGATCCAACTCCCAAATCCTTTTAACGCCTCGGGTTTATTTTATATGAAAATTGTAACGTGATACTTTCATCTTTCATTTTATACTGACAATAGAACAAAGCTCAGCTGCTGGGGAGAGTCACATGCCCTCGTTCACCTGTTGCCTGAAGTGGACAAAAAAGAAAAAGAGAGAATCACTTAAGCTCCTTTTTATTATGGGAAGTTTTAGTGCCTGATGCCAAATGTACCTTTTTCTGTGATTAAAACGTGGTCATCAGTGTTTTGTCTGGTGTGTGTGATCATTCAGAATCGCTGGTTAGGATCTACACGCATCAACGTTATCAGATGAGCACAAAGAATGTTTCCTGGTCACGTGGTAGAATCTTAGCTAGCAACGTGCTGCAACTGATGTTAGCATTATAAGAATCCACATTTAATTAAATGGTGCTTTTCTTTGTCTAAAGTCTCAGTGTTTCAGTTCCAGCACAAAGAATCCAGGGTAATTTGTGTAACTAATGCTAAAATCGACATGGTTTTACGAGGTCTAAGCACCTCTAAGTAAATTGAAATTAAAGCAAATTGAGTAAAATGGCAATTTCCAATATTAGACATCTGCCATGCTGAAATGTTATGAAATGCAGTGGTTTACAATTGTCATTAACAGAAAAACCACCGTAGCCTGAGGGTACCTGCAAAGTTTAGTGGTTAAAAGATAAAATATTAGATAATAAATTTGCCATCATATGTGACCTTTCCTTTATGTGACCATTTTAACATTTTCATCGTCTATCAAACTCTTTTATCAAACTGATTTAATAGATATTTCACGTGTTGCGCTGTTGTAATAGATATGCATGTCGCCTCCGAGCACTAGATGACATAGAGTCTGTAGTCAGCTCTCTGCCGTAGCAGTTCCTTGGCAACGCTGGAGAGCCGGGGAGTGAGTGATAGGATACTTAAAGAGCAGCGCTGAGAACCCTGCTGTAGCTGGCAGCATCCATCGTCTCCATCAGCCTCTCTGTCAGTAGCCAGAGATTGAATGGCACATGCTGAGGTAAGTCAACAGCTTGAATCTGTTTTCTAGATCCAAGCCTTTGTAAATATTATATAACGTTATATGTGTAATATTATAATATCTGCGTAACTTAGTTCTATGTATCTATGATTTGAATGAATGGGTGTTTGTTGTTTTAAAGTTTACTGGTCCAGAGCATCAACAACAGAGTTAAACATGGGCTCAAGTTCCTCATCTTATGCTCCAAAAACTATTTATCTGGACGTGGATGGAAAAGTGCAAAGAGTGAGTCTTATAAATTTTAATAGAGTTTAAGCATTAAGAGATATAAACCACTGATAATATTTAACTATACTTTATAGTAGCATGTTTTTATATTTAAGCATATTTTCAATAACTTTGGTGCAAAGTTCAAATGCTTTTTTTGTGCCAGTCTAATGTAATTACTAATGTTTTATCCTAAACTACCTAATGCCTGCTAGATAAGTGTAGTTTAATGCTGTAGTTAAGAATGCCTCTTGTCTAACTATTTAGTGCTGTATGTGCAAAAGCCATATTGTAGAAAATGAAAATCATTTATTGAATTGTAACATTAAATTATGTTTTTTATATTATCACATGCAAAGGTACTTATTATATTGACAACAGGGCAGACACCTATTTTAGAATAACCACTTATGGTAAAAATATATTGAGGGTCATTGTGGGTGACAGGTGACTTTGACAAACAAGTACCTGTGACATCTGCCCAGGGCAATTCATCCTTATTAGAGATTTATTCCTTATTCTCTAGAGATAAAATTATAGTGCTTTACTGGTGTGGAAATTATGTCACTGGACATGGCAACATTTTTATTGTCTCTTTAAGGAATATTTTGTAACTTTTGGTTATAGTGTTATCATGACATGTACATAGTAATAACAATACATTATGAATAATTACTTACAACTAACCCTAATACTATAGTAAAACGTACATAAGTACATGTTGTTAATTACAACGTAAAGTGTAACTGTAAAATAAACTGTAACTGAACTGAGTTTTAAATAAGAAATGATGCAGTATTTTATACATGTTTTCAGGTGATCTTCAGTAGACATTGTAGCCCATGTGATATCAAAGAGCTGCTTTGTTCATCCTCCAATATTGCCAGGTCAGCATCTTATATAACTCATATATGATCTTCAACAGTTACAGCTCAGTCCATGTGTGTGTGTTTTAATTTGTTGTGTTTACATCTTTCCAGAAACACGGCTATACTTTTGGTGGACCCAGAGGGAGCACTAATATCTATTGACCCTACAATGCCTGCAAACAATCCAAAGTAAGACATTAACACAATCAGTTACGAAAACAATGGTACTGTTACTATAATGATAGGGTCCATAGAAATTAGATAATGATAATCTTCCTGCTTTTCCTTTGTCTACAGTAACTTGTATAAGGTTGTGCCACATTCCACAAGCCAAGGAGGAGGTATGGGAATGAATTACAATAGTTACAATTAAAAATGCCGACAGACATCAATAGAGTGTATTGATGAAACTTTCCCTCAACAGAGAAAGAGGACATGTTCCAAAATGTTTTGTCTCAAGTGGCTGAGCAGTTCAGCAGGTGAGATGTTTTTAACAGCTGTGACACAGTTTAGTGGGTGGATATTATGAATTGATAAATGAATTAATGTGAATCATGTTTCAGAGCCTTCAGAATTAATGAGCTAAAGACTGAGGTGACCAACAGGCTGGCCATGCTGGAGAAGAGAGTTGAATGTGAGTGACGCTAAGGTGAATTTAATGCTGGTCTTCTGACCATAGACTGATGTTATAAGCTAATGGAATATTTCTATTATAACAGTGGAAGGGCTGAAAGTTGTGGAAATTGAGAAGTGCAAGAACGATTTAAAGAAACTAAGGGATGAAATGACCTCCAGAGCAGGAGTGAGGTACAAATTTTATTTCACACACATTTATTTTGTATTTAAACATTGTAATGTTTTATATCTTTATTTACTTGCTTAAAAATGATTTCTAATTATGCTAATGTGATTTTATTATACAACTCCATAGGTATTTAGGTATATATAGACATATATATCTTTTAATTAATTGTAATTATGCTAATATTATTTCGTTATATAACTCCATATGTATTGGTATATATCGGCATATATCTTTAATAACCAGAGTGAACTGCAACTGCAAATACAACTTTACTGATGATGGAAAAAAACTCTCTCCCAGAAGAGACGTTCCAAGCTACCCAAAGGTAAAAAGCCTGTTTTTCTTCTGTTTTTTTAACAAACAGAAAGTCATATAAAATCAACGTGTAATTTCAACATGTTTTCCCATGTGTGTCCATGTGCAGTACACACTTTCTCAGGAGACTATAGAGGCTTTGAAGAAACCCACTTTTGATGTGTGGCACTGGGAACATAATGAGGTTTGTTATGTTTCTATGATATTTGTGTTGTGTAGAGATTTTCAGTTCTTTTTACAGTTTACATTTACGTCCATCTGTTTATGAAGATTTACCTTTTCAAAGATGTTTCTCTTTAAATTTTTTTGCATTAATTAAAAAGACAAATATATGTATATATGTGGATATACAGTAGGATGGATTGAGATTTATGACATAAGATTTATGACTGCACATACATTAGGTCATGTGACTTTCATCACAGCTTTGTTGATTTGTTCATAATTTCACTGGCATTTATTGGTTTGGGGAAGAGCTATAGCTTAGGTGTCCCACATTGGGCTAATTCACCCTAATAATATTGAGTTATAAAATGTATGTGAGCTGTATAACTTGGATTTGTTTTAGGTTGATGAGTGATGGTTTTGTTTGTATTAATATTACTGACCTTTGACATTACGATCTCACTGCTGTATTATGAACAGTTGAGATAAAACAAAGTATTGATTTCTTTGTACACAAGCATCAGTAACACAAGGTTAAGTTACTAATAAGGTTTGTGATTATTAACAGACTAGCTGTAATAGATTTAAGAGACTTTAAGGTCATCTGTGGTAAAGTATTTGTTTGTTGACTTTTTAAACTGTTTTTACAGATGCTTAGCTGTTTGGAGTATATGTATCATGACCTTGGGCTGGTTAAGGAGTTTAACATTAACCCCATAACTCTTAAACGATGGCTGGTAAGAAAAATCCTACATCCACATAAAATTTATGAAACAATAACCACACAAAGCTCATATGTTTTTTTATCTGCTTTATGAAAGCTGGCGATTCAGGAAAATTACCGTGACAACCCTTTCCACAACTTCCGTCATTGTTTCTGTGTGAGTCAGATGATGTATGGAATGATTCACTTGTGTAACCTTCAGGTGAGCTCATGGTCACACATTCATGTGTGAAAAGTTTGTATCTGTGTGTGTGGGTCTCTGTGTGTGTGTGTCTATGTTTGTCTATGTTTGTCTGTGTGTGTCTGTGTGTGTGTGTGTGCGTGTGTGTGTGTCTGTGTCTCTGTGTGTGTGTCTGTTAGAAAACATGTTACTTGCTTTTGTTCTCAGGAGAGGCTGACTATGACAGACATGTGTATTTTGATGACTGCAGCAGTGTGCCACGATCTGGACCACCCGGGATACAACAACACGTATGTCTGTGACATGCCCCCCAATTATAACACTGTTTGTTTACCAATGGCTAGTTTACCATACAGTGGCTCCAAAGATTCTTCAGCTATGAAACATTTTACATCCAGCAACTTTACATCCAGTAAAATTCACCCTAATTACAAAAGCTGTAAATAATACTGTGTAAATGTTTCTGTGTTTGAAACACTAACTGACACACGTCTGTTATTCTATAATCAGGTATCAGATTAACGCTCGCACTGAGCTGGCAGTCCGCTACAATGACATCTCTCCTCTCGAGAACCATCACTGTGCTGTGGCCTTTCAGATCCTCTCAATGCCTGAATGCAACATCTTTGCCAACGTAGAGCCTGAGTCCTTCAAACAGATTCGACAGGTACCTCAGCTCCACCTGAAGTTTTAGGATAAAGGAAAACTGTTATTATGTCAGTTATGTTTTACTACATATAAGCTTTACCTCAGATTAGCAGCAGTACATCTCTTCTACTGGATCATATTTTTGTTGGGTCACATTTATGAAGCAAGTTCCCAAACAAACCTTTACAGGTTGTTTATGTCTCCTGTAGGCGATCATCACTCTCATTCTGGCGACGGATATGGCCAGGCATGGAGAGATACTGGACTCCTTCAAACAGAAAGTGGACAACTTTGACTTTACCAATGAGGAGCATGTTAAATGTGTATGTTTCTCATCTGCTCCTCTGATTTGCAGTTACAACTTAATTTGCTTTATAAATACCTCTTATTGCTGCACTCACAAATCTGTGTGTTTACAGTTAAAGATGGTCTTGATCAAATGCTGTGACATCTCCAATGAGGTCAGACCTACTGAGGTAGCAGAACCATGGGTGGACTGTCTATTGGAGGAGTACTTTATGCAGGTATCTCCAAAGGGCTGTATTTAAAAATGCTAACTTAAGTACTAACAGGGAGTCCTTATTATGTAGGGTGAGGTATGTCTATGAATATCATGTAGTATTTTATTGCTTGAACCCATTTTGTTTTTTGCTGCAGAGTGACAGAGAGAAATCAGAAGGTCTTCCTGTGGCTCCATTCATGGATCGGGACAAAGTCACTAAGCCAACAGCACAAATTGGCTTCATTAAATTTGTCCTCATTCCAATGTTTGAGACTGTCATGAAGGTAATGCATCAAAACGATACAGACTGGTGTGAAATATGGGAATTGGGTTTGAAGGTGCGGGTTTAATGTCAGGGAAACCTGTGTTCAGCTCTTTCCTCAGATTGAGGAGATCATGGTTCAGCCTTTGAGGGACTCTCGCGATCACTATGAAGAACTGAAGCAGATAGATGATGCCATGTCAGAGGTAACAAGCCCCACCATCTCCAGCAAGTTCTGGAGCTTCTCATGTGCAAAACTCATCTCATCATGTCTCAACATCTGGTGTTGCCCTAAATCCTGACCCAAATCACATGATCTAAGATGCTATTGCATCATTATTTTGCAGCAGGGTTAATTTGATAATTTGCCCTCAGGCACAGAAGAAGAAAACAGAGAGCATGTCTTTGGGTGGAAAGAAGAAATAGACAACCTGCTTTTATGGTATGAAGGTATTCTGACATCAATCTCTTTAATTGTCCTAAATGTGACCCGTTCACTTTAAAAAGCTTTATTTATAACAGTTCTCTGGAATTCTTGATTCTGATTGGTCAATAGTGGCATCTAGAAATTTGCTATTTTCAATAGCCATTGGGTTATTGCAAATCAATTGTTTAGCTTAGCTGGTCTAAACAAGTTCAACTTAAAAGCAGGATAATGTACAGTCAACCAAATTAATCCCTATGGGTTGATGAGGATGTGAAACAGGGAGGACTAGTATCATTCTACAGTAGCAGAGATTCTTAAAGTATAGCACTTAAGCCATATATCTACTAATACAGTTTCCAGCATTAACCAGGAAACAAGTAACAGCTGTTGTGCCATTTGGTGTGAGAATCTATGTGTCTTTCATTTATCAAAACATTGCTGAATTGTTGTCTGTCTTTATGTAAATTTAAACATGTTTGCTTTTGTTTGTTTTTTTCCATAAAATGAATCAACAGTATTTAATCATTTTACATGACAGAACTTTCAATCACAAAATGTATTATTACCAGTAAATACATTAAATTCCTCTCAGATGTATGTTTCAGCAACAGTCCATTTCATAGACTGTCTGTTCTGTTCTTCTCCTCTAAGGATCTAAGGCTGATCCAACTTCCATTTTCCTGAGACTGTGGTCTTCAATTGTTTGGGCTTTCCAAGCAGCTATTTCTGAAGGAGAGTGTTGGACCCCCTTCTGTGAACAAGACGTTTGAATGTCCAGAAACGACATTTACTGGTAGTAAGGAGGAGTCCACAAGAATCACTGTTTATTTTGCTGGTCTAATTTTTCTTTACCAATATATTTAACCTATTGGAATGAAGTGGTTGGCCCTTGACTACAATCCTTTGTGGAACTGAGCGCTGGAGATTTAAACTTAAGGATGTTGTTCAGTACATGGCATTATATTGATCGTGTTTATTTACACTATGATATGTGTCTTTTGTTTAACTTTGAGAGAGTTTTGCAGAAACTAAAGTTAACTGCATTTTAAAAATATATTTGCAGTTTGAATGTATGTTAAAATGAATTGCATTTGCAGATTGAATGTATACATAAACACTCAAAAACATAATGACAAACTCAGGAAAACATGTTAACCGTTGTTCGAACAAAACACTTTCCAAGTGAAAATATACCATGAAAGAACCAATAAAAATATTGCAATTTCAAAATTATATTCATGAATTCGTATTTGTGTATTTGAAAGGAAATGTATTTGTGGATAAACATTTAAGTACTGCCCAATTCGATCTCTTCAAAGAAAGACATGGTCATGTTTGTTTTAAGAACTGCATGTGTCTGTGACACCTGTTTAAAAACACAGGTGTTCCTGAGTTCCACCGCAGGTGAGTTAGACACAGATGCTACTTTACCTCATTGAATCTGTATGTGACAGTTTCAGTTGGACCACATTTACAGAGAAGGTTTATGCTTCAAATGTGTCTGTTGTTGGCCAGCACAGAAAGCAATCTGGCATGAATTATGTTTCTTCCCACAAACCATCAGAATCCAGAGAACTTATCAAAACAAAGATGTCTGCAGTGTACAGTGTAAATTGTAATAAATGAACGCCTTTAATTAATCATGATGTAGAATCATGATACACTGACAGTAGGAATAAATAAAAGGTAATAAAAGGTAACTGTTGAGGCAACTGTATTGTAGGAATCACTGTTGTCTACATGGTTATTTGCCTTTACTCCATATGTAAACTTACATTCAAAAAGTGCTCCTCATTTTTTATTGCTAAAAAGTGCAAATTAATGTTAAAAAAACATTAAAAACATCAGGAATTGTGTGCAGTGATTTTTATGTGAATGCCAAAGCTTGTCTGGCAGGTACTGTGATGTGGCTATAATGTTAAATGAATAAGAAAGTGATTAAAATGTTTTACCATATAAATATTAAATTTATTGAACCTTATTTTTTCAAATTACTTATTAGAAAAAGAATAATACACACAAATATATTGCAACTTACTGAGCCTGAATCATGGTCTTTCATACAACTAAAATGTGATAAATCTTGTGCCAGACACTTTAAAGAACCAAATCAAACGGACAGATGCACTATAACAAAAGTAATGGGTTGTGGCTTTTTGGCCGGAGCCACAAGCGGCAAAACCAAACAAACGGTAACGTAAATGTTACGTTAAATCATAGCGCCATGTGATGTTTTGGAAGAAAGCTGCACAGCTGCATTTGCATGGTCACATTTGTGAGAATAAATCAGATAGAATGTCATATTACAGGTGTATTGTAAAACACAGCACTGGAACCCGGGTCACGTCCCATAAGAACAGATGAACTGGGTCTCAGTCTGCCTGTCATTCATTTCACCAAGGTCCTGTAGTGAGCAGGATGCGTATTTATCCAGACCAGATGGTGGTAAGATGGTCTGGGCAACCTCTACGACAGACTGACCAAGTTCCAGTCCATCCTGATACTTGTACCCTTTCCAGTTGAGCTAGACACCTAATTTCATGGCAATTTAGGAAGATTAAAGCTATAACCAGGATTACCCAAAAGCAGTGGAAATGTGAATGAGTTTCCAATCATTTAATATCTTAATCTTAAGTTGTTTCAACCACTTTCAATACCAGACTGTGTGTATTTTAGAGCAGAATTAGTTTAGTCTAGTTAATGAAGGCTTCACACATGATATTGTGGAAATGAACAAGTATCTAATACCAGGTTTTATGGTATGTTCTGTGTACAATGATGAAAAAACGACCATGTTAGATGAATGTTATCATGGTATCATTTACTTATTTTTTTTAGAAAGTACAGAGAGAAAGTTAGGAACTGAGCCGATGGCTTATAAAAACCTCTGCTGAATTATCCTGTCAATTTCACTACAAATTCACCACTAGGTGTCAGACTGCACGTTTGCTTCACCTGCCTGCGTTTCAGGGCCTCGCTCTGTCCACCGCTGGTATTTTATGGAAGCAATTCTTCATGTTTTAAATCTAAATAGTTAAACATTACAACACCTTTAAATTAAGCCCCTTGCGTCAATGAGGGTAACAGACTCACAACCATGTAGTCCCACATATTTCAAATTCCATAGACAATTGTTTGTATAGTTTGAAGGATTTACATCAAACTTGTTTGTTTGGTGTGGTGGGCTGATGATATTGATATGACTACTGTGAATCATATTTTATAAAAGGCCGTATTGTTTTCCTTTGGATTACTTTTAAAATTCTTTTGTTAATGTTTATGGGGCTTTGGTCCTCTTTCATCTTAAAACTTGGCACAAATCTAAGAGTCGTTGGTCATTAGGGTTGAGCAAAAACTGGCACATGGGTGGGACACCCATGCTAGCGCCACCTGCTACAAGGCAAAAAATGCTGTATATCTCAAACATACATGCACCTGTAGGAACCTCTATTGTTCATATCGAACTTTCACTCAGACATCCATAAACTCCACCCAACAGGAAATAGGCCATTTTGTTTTTTGTAAAAAAGCAAATGACATAAACTTTTAAACACTCCTCCTACGAATTTCATGTCATTGTCATGAAACTTGGTGATCATCATGGCAAGACATTGAAGATTTAAAAGGGTGAAGGGATTTTTGATATCTCAAAGGTGTTGCCATGGCGAGGTGGTGCATTTATTTCCAAAAAATAGAAACAGGAAGTCGCTAATATCTACAGCATGCATTAAGTGATTTACATCAAACTTGGCAAATATGTTTCTTATGGTGGGCTGATACGACTACAGTGATTCACAGTCACAAAACAAACTTTAAAATAGTCAACTGTTAGCCAAGTCACTTCAGACTTGGCCAGAATAATGTAGAGACTTGGCTGATGTAATTCTGTAAATGGATTTCTGTGATATCTTAAATATTGTTGTCATGGTATTGTGTCAAAGATGTCAAAACAACATTCAGATGATGAAATTTGAAACACACTGACCACCAAGTTCAGCTGTTAGGTGTGTGCAAAGACTCAGACATGGGTTTGGTGGGGAGAGAGGGGGTCCTGCAGTGCTCCTATTTGGTTAGGTTATAGGGTTAGTATTGCCCACCGTTGACAAACTTGGTATATGTTTTCATCAAGGGATACAACTTTAAAAATGACATTCATTAGCTTTGCACAAAAGTAACTTTACGCCATTTTTGATTGAATGTGGATATTCTGACAATTTTAGGCCCTACACTTTAACATACTTCTTCTAGGGGATTTATGGTATTGTCACCACATTTGGAAAAAATTATGCCAAGACAAAGATACTAAATTGGTGTCACTTACAAAAGATTTGGAATAGACATTAAAACTGTCCCAAATAGTTTTGGAATTAAATGCGTATGACAACTTTTTCTGAGAAACACCAGGTGATGATGACGCTGTAGTGTTTGGGTCCATCATAGCTGCTTGCAGATACTTTTATTATTAGGGCCTTTTATTAAAGGTTACTGTTTTCCTTAGGATTATTATTATTTTATCTTGTCAGGGCCTTTGGGTTCTGATAAAGTCTTAAAAAATGTTCAAAACCTCTTGAAATTTGGCACACATAGAGTCACCTAATCTGGTGAACACCATGCCAATACATTTAAGATGCAAAATTATGAACAATGTTGCCATGGCAAAGTCATAATATTATGGCAATAAATGGACCTGGAAATCTTCATGCACTGAGCAATGTTCATTAAATTTGGCAAATTTATCAATATTAATATTGAGCTATTAGCCCTGCCCAACAGGAAGTAGTTTTAGAAACTGATGACATAGATGTGGCTATTGTGAGTCATATACCATCAACTGGCAGAAAGAAGTGTGTTACTTACACCAGATTTACTTAGAACTGATTTTAAAATGGTCCCCCTTATTTAGTTCTCAATTGTATGTGACAACCATGCATATTTTTTAAAGTGTTTAAACCCATCATTGCTGCTATTAATCACTTTAAATGGACTGTTTCTGGAATGCACATAAAAGCGAAGATCATTTTATCCTGACATTTAAGCACCCTTTGCTGTTTGTTAATATTTCTAGGCTACTCTTTGCTAAACGTTTTTGCTTAAAGTTAGGCTAAACTTTCAGGCTAAACATTCTATTTTTACAGATCATTACAGATTCTTTAGATTATATTTTGTCCCAGTGGGTAATTTATAAATGTTTCCTGTGTCTTTTGATTTTGTACATTTATGCATGGGGAAAAATCCACACAAGAACAGCCTGATCCCTTTTCAATGCTTGTTTTCAAAGGCTGCGTTCATGCACAACAAGGAGGCTTCTGTTTCTTTTGTGTGAATCAGCAAGCGCATTGTCTCTTCTTTTACAGGAACAGTATGAACTTTAGTTACAGAGATGTTACATAATGCCCAGATTATTATCAGCAAAAATGCTCAAAACCACATGTCAATGATTCTGTTTCAGAATCTAAATTTTATTTGAATACCTTTATTTTTTGTTTACAAAAACACTAGAAGAGGAAATTTTGTCAAGGCAAACTTTGAATATTAACTTGACAAAACTTTGTCGGAAATTGTACAGTTTGAAATTCAAAGGTTATTTTAGAATATTTTTTAGAATTTTATTCAGAGTTTTATCAATAAAGCTTGAAAAAAATTTGAAATTTAAAGAGATTTAGCCCTTGCTAGTTGGTTGGTAAAGTGTTCTAGCTAGTTGCTACTGTGATCTGCTAGGCAGGTGGAATTTGCAGGGTATATTGACTGGTTTCTACAGCATTTTCAGGGTGTTGTGGTAGGTTGCAATGGTGTTGCTTTGGTGTTTTTGCTCTTTACGTGTCTAGGTGTGATTTTTTTATGGGTCTGAGATTTTGTGTGATTCAATCAGCTAAATAGAACAACTTGCTACAAATACTGTTTCACAGTCAGAATGGACTGACGGGGCTGTAGCTTGAAAGAGTAACAATTTGAAAACTTTGGTCTCAGAATAGTGATGTAGAAAAAAAACTATTCCTAAAACTACTAAAACTATTCCTATATGGAATAACAATCTGTGCAACAGTATGTTTGCTATGTCAAGGCAACATAATGACATTTTAGTACCCAGGCATCTCTAAGAGCATAGAGACACTATGGTGTTAGATTAACTAAACATCTACAAAATGAATAAAAAGTGTCTTCACATTGAAAAAAAGCAGAACAGTTTTTAAGTATTGTTTGGAACCATCGATACTCTTTCTATGTATTTACAGACTTGCATTTCTTAACACAAAAGTGTTTGTGCTATTATCTGTCTCTGTGCAGCATATGGGCTCGGCAGACTTGGTCAGTTCTTCAGCATCAGTGTTTTGTAGAGCCTCTGGGTTCTTGTGCAGGGGCGGATGCATTCTCAGCCCTTTTTGCTGGAGATGAGGTCACTGGCGGTGGAGAGGAATGACTCGACTCTCGACTGCAAGATGGGGAGGAGGCTGGAGGGCTCTGGCTGTGCCCCTTCCTCCGGCGCCGGTGTCCTGGGGGGGATTTAGTGGGGGTCCGAGGGTATCTGCGTGAGGAGCGTGCAGGTGGCTCGAGCGAGTCGACGGAAGGAGGCATTGAGCTGCTGTAGCTTGGAGGGCTGCTGCCATTGGAGATGCATGTTTCACATGATGTTGCCTCACCGGTTGGAGAATCCTGAGGGTGTCAAGTGCATGCATTTACAGTCTGCACACGCCTACAAGCTTTCAGTCTAATTATGCGCTGTTGTGCTGTTATGGCTCGCAATGCTTCTAAACTTCTCTCTATTTTTATGATGCAGAAAGCAGCCTAATCTCATAACCTGTTCTATATCAGACCATATGAATACATGAATATAAATGCAATACAAAGAAAAGTTGGTGAAGCATTCTGCCCAACCCAAGATTGTTGCGAGTTCAACTTTTGCTCTCTGACTCACAGACTGCGCTGTTGAGGTTACGGAGCTCTCATGCACTCAAAGGGCTATTTTCAAACATGAAAAATGTGCGGTAGGAGAATGGGTTATATAATGACGTCACAATACCTTCTCTTTCAGGATGTAGAGCGATACAGGATTCCTACGCTCATGATCAGTGGTTATGGGGACAATATCATCTAGACATATAAATAACAATGAAAAAAATATATTTATGTATATATATAAATACACATACAGTATATATA
>JBAJNP010002748.1:0-45172 GCA_036877545.1 Yasuhikotakia modesta
TGCAGCTTAAAGAGTGTCACTTTATACACCCTCATAAATCTATTCACTTGAACAAGGTCACTGGGGTCTAATATCAAGTCAAGTCAAAGCTGTTTCAACATCCTGGTTACACTCCTGATGATACAAAGGGCTTAACTAATTACATCTCACAGACATTTTACACACCAACTTTTAGCATTGTGGTTATAAATAACAATACAATCTGGACGTAATCTCTGAAATATGTATGTGACTGATGCTTAACATAACACTAATCATGACATAACCGAATTGTTAAAACCCAAAAGAGGAGCAAAACTGGAAATGTTCTTGGCAGTAGTGTACGTTTTCTCCACAATACAACAACATTCAGTGTTTCCCACACTGATTTTGTACAAAACTGATATCTGATAAAACAACTATCAAATAACAAAACTCAACCCACAAATATTACATTACCCATAAGTTACCTCTCAGTTACCTGAACCGTGCCATTTTTTTACTTACCACCGGCTTTGGTGAGTCTTGGCAAAGATTTAGTCTACAGTTTTCATTCATAACTTTGTCTTACAAAATGACCCAAACACCATACAGTTAAAGAACAAATATATATGCAGTGCTTACTGAATATCCAAACAATCAACAACTGGTGCTTGGAAAAGGTGTTTTGTGCTCATTTACATATAAGTCATCTGCTGTACAGTCAACAGTGTGTGTTGCTTCTCCCTGCAGCTCACTGACAGAACTGACAGCAAGAGAAATGATCCTGTAGATGGAAACCAAGACTATGAACGTTTCAAAACACTAAATTGCTAAATTCACAGAAATGGTTTGTTCACACCCATGCTTGTGATGCAGGCAGGGGTGACACTAGGGTTTCTGGGGCTCACTGACTAATTTTGCCCCGGTCCTCTTAAGTCCACTGGTGATTGTGTTACTGGGGTCGGGTATTGGGACCCCCTCAGCCGATTCAGGATTCCCCCTGTGCTGTGAGAACCCATTCCCTAGACACGGGAGCCGATACAACAGTGTTGGAGCAAAAAGCCATTTTTGTGACTATATATGACTGTAAATGACAATATACTTACAACAAAAAAATGCTGACATAAGTGCACCACCATTAGTAAACATCATAGGCTAGTAGTGGGCACTGCTAAATGCTAACACACCTCAATTACACCATGTGCAAAGCTTTGGTATTAACCATGATGAATTAAACAGGAAATAAATTAATCAACATGGCAGAACCAGAAAACCACACTAATCTCAACAAGCAAATAAATCTAGCAAAGGATTGATCCATGGTAGAAAGACATGTCAATACTCAGTAAGTGTATTAACTGCTGTAAAATTGATTGGTCTAATTGCTTTCAATTTACGAACACTCTATATACGTGCACACAAATATATTTTAAAAATATTTAAATATTAAATTATTTAAAACTAAACTTCTATTATGATTATTTTTTGAATGATAAATAGAATGACTTTTAACAAATAAATTAATTTGAATTAGTTATATTATGTTTTAAGTAAAATTTAAACATCACTATAACTTTGTTTTAACTACGTTTTAATTTTGTTCATGCCTCTACATGCTTATACTGCAAAATCAGACCCTTGGTTCATTGGTATCAAAGGGCAACAAAGCCCAAATCTTCCTTGAGGGAAGAGGATGCATGTCTTGAGTGAACTCCATTTTCACAAGCACAAGAAGAGACGAGTGGCTGCAGCTTTTGTGGCCTGGCTTGCCTTTACACGCAGGGATGCTTATCACACCTATACTGAGATACAGGGCCCAGCGGCAGCACTTTCTTAACAACAGCCTTCTCTCCCACACACTGAACACTGATAGTAAAGGCAGCACCCTGACAGGGCCCTAAAACCACAAAAACGTACACTACAAACACATAAATGAGCATCTGACTGCAAAGCAGGCCTCAGTCAAGCACTCATCACCTCCCACAAACTGAAAGTCTGCAGCAGGAATCTACATTCCTGGGAAACAAACCCAATACCTATAAATAATAAATCACGCTGTGCTACCATAATGCAAACAATGACACTAATACTTAAGCATCCCACTCACATTTACTTCACACTGCTATAATCTAAATTATTCTAATCTAAGCGTGCCCTGAGCGCTAAAGCAGCCTTATATTTTCCAGGTAAAACTAAATATAGTCCTGCAAGACTAATTCTTCACTGATCACAAATGTATCTTTATGTAGGCTGTATAGGATACTGTAATGTAAATAATGGCGGTGATGAGGCTCATTCTGCTTTTAAGGACACAAGTGAATGATGTTGCAACAGCAACAAACAGAGACGAGGGATCAGAAAGTGAGTGTTGTGGAGTGTTCAACATCACATTCATGGAAAGTGACAGCAGGAGAGCTCACTGGATTTATAGACAGGTTATTTTTAGGATCAGTTCCAAATTTACCCTTTAGGTGCATTTTAGCCACCCTCACTCAAACATGAGACGAATGCAAAGCAGATCTACAGATAATACATTTTAGCTTAAACCGGTACAGGCAAAAGTAAGTGATGTACATTAAAACAGGACTAGACTGTAATATACGTACCTCTATCCAATCCTCGTTCCTTTTTCTTTTCCTCTTTCCAAGAGTCTGTCAGGCAAATAAATTTGGTCAATATTTGGTCAATAAGACTTATCTCAATTTCAGTTTAATTCGTTTTGATACCGATTATAGTTATTTTAGTAGTTAAGCATTTCGTAGTAAGCAAATTTCCCGCCACACGCTTTTACTCGCAGGTAAAGCGTCGCTTGAACGCCAACATAAGGAAACGCCGAAAACACGTTATACTCTTTAACTTTATGTATTCTTAACTTCAAACTCATCCCAAAACTTGTGACTAAATATCTTACATTAGTGTCAGGAAACTAATGTTTCATTTAAGACCATATTGAAACCTTACACAGATCTTGGCGATAATCTGTGACAGTCCTACCTGTCAGACCGACGCTGTTCAGTCGCGAACGCCAGGTGTGCGCAAAACTTCAACAGAAGCGCTTATTAAACGCTGGACAGCTGGATCTGGAACGAATGCAGGCGTATTTGAGTGTGTACACCGTATTTGTCATCTATTTTGCGCTGGGTTAGTCCTGTCTTACACCCGTTCATGTGTGGCTCACGCTGCGGTAGCTGGAACGCTGCAATTGCGTTCTGGTTGTACACGCTTCTATTGACAACCCACTCTTAAAGAGACACGACGCATTTATTATGACAGCGCAACACTAAACCCGTATCCACTAGATAACCGATGTGAGTTACGAAATTGGATTATGAATGGCATGTATCTACAAGTTGACAAAATGTTTTTGCTTGTTTGTAATATACCGTGTACAAAATCAGTCTGTTTTATTCATTTATATTCATTTATTTGGGTAGACGAGATTTATAAATGAAGGAGCATTTAACAGTTTGTTTTAGGAGTCATATAAACAGTACGATTACGAATAAAGTTAAAGCTATGGAGAGATGAAACAGCAGACAACAAGAGAGCAGTTGTATAAATAACGTAACAATGTTAGCAAAGTTTATAAACTACAAAGTTAGTTAAGATGAATCAAGATGGACAGGGACATCTACTATGTTGTTGTGGAGACGGACAATATTTCAGCCTATTGTACATCATGACGATTTTAAAATCACGATTATTTAAGGTGATCTACTGCCACCATGTGGACGTATTAAAGAAGTGCAAGCGGTTCAATGCAACCTTCGTGTCATCTTATAAATCTATCATTTATAATAACGCCAGGACAAACTAGGTGTTCATATTTAAACCTTTATATACAAATACATTAGAAAAGAAAATTATCGGCATATATTGGTTATGTTTTCAGAGTAAACAAATTTTATTTTCCTTCATGAATAATGAAAATCATTTCCCAGAAACATTTTACATTAAAAATGCAGCCTGCTTCTCTGTGTTTGTGTCTTCATTTGGTTGAACCACATATCTTTTATTGTATGTCTCTCTGCTCTTTAACCCTTTCAGTGATTTCACTGCCTGCTTTCTGGCTCCACATTCTTCATGATTTGAATTATTACAACCTGTTTGTTCCTTGTCTGGACTCTTACCTGTTTAAAAACGTACTGTTGACTCATACATGTCCACATCTATCAGAATTCTCACAACATGGACTTAATGATCGAAAAATTAATAAAACAACAATTCATATCATTCATATTCACAAATCTTTAATCTCTATTTTCATCTTTTCATTATTATGCACATTCACATATTCCAAAGCCTTACATGAATGTATTTATTTTTGTATTTCAGTTAAAATCAATGTATTTAACTGATATTTAGCTTTTGCATAAGCTTTTGATATGATACACATTAACGATACTGTGTCAAGGGTAAACATGAAACCCAGTTAAGGAGTTTTATAATGTAACCTTAATCTGATCTGCTACTCAAATACACAAAAAGCAAAGAAAATGAAAGAAGAGAAAATAGAAGACAACTATCGTAACAGCCTCAATCATAATCTGCATGGCACATAGATGCAAATAATACACAAAAGAAACACAGAAACTGAATGAGAACACATGAATCACACAGAGAATGTTTCTGGTTTTTAGCCTCTGCTTTGATCCACATTCACTTTTCATCTGATTCATCCAAGGCAGAAATGAACAGCTCTCACTTGTTTATGAAAACTGACACAGACTACAAAGACTCACAACAGATATCTAGTATGGTAGAAGTGTGTGAATACAGACGATTTGTACATCATTGTGAATTACATCCACACCACAGTGAAATATGAGGGGCACTGCCCTCGATATCAGCACACTGGTAGGCAAAAACTACCATCAACTTCATTGCATTATGGAAGGCACTGCTCCCGATAATGATTTTGGATCAGGTATAACATTGTTTTAAAAGAAGGTTTCAAGAGACTACAATGAAATCTAATTATATTCCATTTATTTCCTGTTCATTGTTATAATATTGTTGCTGTCGTTTTAAACAGTGCACTGGGTCAGTCTCTGCTGAGCTTTTAAAACAAGGTTATTTGTATAGCAGATGCTGCTTTCACGTTTCGACAGTATAACTGTCATAATTATGGAAGGCACTGCTTCCGATAATTATACATTTGTTATAAAAAGCGTTACAAAATGCTATTTATAGCGATCTCTGTCACTGATAAATAGGCTAATAAATAAAGAATTCAGAGCCACATAGGAAAGCCTCTTTCTGACCCCATTCTAAATTACTATATGTCAGAACTGGCCCGAAAACAGACATTTATCCAACGAAAATGTGTCTAAAAACTTGATTAAAAATTATTGTGCTTTTGAGGTGTTTTACAAGCACAAGTAAGGCAACAGACATCAAATTGACAAAAATTGATTGTCTGACTGTATTTCCTGCCGGTGCAAATAAATCAAGTTTTAACTCCAGGCTGTTTCGGCCATGCTCAAGAAGTTCCTAAAATGAGTCTGAGGATGTCAAAGAAAATAACAAAACAATACAATCCAAATTTGTAACAAAAGTATCAACTAAACCAGACCTTATCATATCCCACAAATTGAGTTAAAATTTAAAAGTATGTTTGACTGCAGTCTTGCTGAACAACACTGAGGTAAATCTGTAATCATAATTTATAATGAATGGAGCACCATGTAATTAACTTAACCTAATTGTCCTTTTCTGTATGTGATGGTTCGAAATTAGTGGATCTGTTTACCTAAATTTCATTATCCATATCCCATACTTCCCCTGCAAGTGCATTGGCACAACTCTGGATGGTCCAAGTGGCTAAAGCAAGCTGGTTCTTAAATTTGTCAACAAATTCCAGGTCTTCTTTAAATGTGTTGAGGTGATCCACCAGAGCTGCCATTGTGTGCTGCCCAGAGCCTAGAACAATGTGCCGGAACAGACTCTCCCGTGGAGAAACATACGGAGAGAGGAGATTTCCCTCCACCTTCACACACAGATATCATATGGTATTAGTATCCAGATTAGAACCATTCTGATTCTAAGGTTGCATATCAGTTGAGCAGAATTGACATGACATCATAAGGTCATTTACCCGCATAATGCGATCGTTGATGATGCGACACTGCTCCATGTCTTCAAGATCACTGTTGCGGATAGCAGAAATGAGAGCGCTGGCGGCGCGATCGTATGAGCCGTGAGCTGACAGAAGCCACTGCATCGTCAAGGTGTTCGGCAGGCGCCCAGACTGTGAATGTTAATAACAGCAGTACATTCAAAATTTATTAAAGCTCCCTGTAGGGTTTTAATATTATCTTTTATAATCACCTTTTTATATTTTTGCAGTTTAATTCTAATCCAAATATGACACATGATATGTGTCCACAATGATTTCCTAATTAATCAAATGAAAGGCTCAAATCAAACACATGCATAACTATAATTGCAACCAGTTACTAGTAATAATAAAATAACTAGTAAAATGTAAAATAACTGTAGGATTTTGTTGTCACTGGTTAAATATGTCAATTTTTCCTGTAAACACACAAGCTGGTCCTGGGGTGTCATCATGCTTCATTCATTAAAAGAAGTAAACTTACCCCTTGGAGTGTTTCGAATTTTGAGCTGATCTGGGACACATATTTGCGGATGATGCTGGTATATTGTGCCACATTCAGTTTGATTAAATGGTCGTGCACCAGCCGGAGAGTAACCAGCCCGACCAACTCTCCTGCCGCTTTGGCGAGTTTGGGAGTATTGTAGGAAGTGTACCGACCCAGATTCTGGTCAGTATCTTCAACGGTGCCAAACGGGTAGAGCCTTGTACTCTGAAAAACAACAGGCTGCGGTTGAGCTGAAACACCATTATAAAATAATGAGAAACCAACTGTAAGTTATTTTATTTATTTTGGCATTTTTAATAAGACCTAACAGGACAGAGTCACAGGACTTACTGGTGTAAACCGAAAGGTGAAAGATGGGATGCCAGAGAAGGCTTGGAACGGATAGACGGAGTCAGACAAACTCATGGGCTCCATTCTGTGGAAGAGAATGTCACTGTGAGTACTGACTGACCTTAGTTCAGGTCAAATTCTTCAGTGTGTGCAGTGAAGGCCATATACTGTACATACACAGAACTTTGCCAGTTAGATACGGCATACTGTTCATACAGGGATTTGGTTGGATCAGATGGAGAGGAGACCTGCTTGGAAAAATGAATGAATGTATATAAATAAAAGGAGATGATTAATGTCTACAATGGCCTGTATTCTGTAATCATTTGTGACAGTGTTTTGTGACCTGTTTCATAGTGCTCTCAATTAACTCATATAGGAGGGGACTGGCAGTAGCTTTGAAAGACTCAGAACCTAAAAAGAACATCAGATAATTAGCACCATGCAAAACCTAAATCATCCTGCAATGTTGCTACTGAAACAATGATTCCTTACAAACCTGAAATAACTTCATCAAGGCTGATATAGGAAAACACTTTCATATTTAGGGAGGTCAGGTAGCCCTATAAATGCAAAAACTCACAAAATTTAGTTGATAGTAAACTGATATCTGTAAAATGTTATTGTAACATATTGTTATTGTAGTGTGTACACAGTATATACTGCACAGTATTCGGTAGTAAGCTAAAATATTTGATTCTGAACATAGCAATGCATTTGGGTAGAAGACCATTTGCATTCATACCTCCAACCACTCTGTGGCGCCAACAGTTCCAAATTCACCAGCACTCCAGCTAGCAAACACTATACTCCTTTTTGGCCTGAATCCATCTTAAAAGAAAATATAGTTGCAGTTAAATTATTCATTTATACTTGTAACAATTATTAGATTTAATGATTGAATCTGTAATTCAAGTGGAATTTCTTGGGGAAAAAAATGTACCATTCTTGATCATGTCAGTGATAGTTCTCGCCAACTCAACCAGCAAACTTGTGCCAACTGTGGTTTTGGCATATCCAGTCCCCCAGGCATCTCTCTGGGCTCCAATCACAAGATAACGATCTAAATCAGGGGACAAATAGCAAAATAAGAAGATAAGAGACCAGAAAGCATTATTTTCTAGCCTCGATTTTGCATGCAAGGCAACACACTATACCTGCATCCACAAAACCTTTAATGACTCCGAAAACATTGTGAATCTTTTTCTCGGTGAGGACATTGTTCACTTCTACTGTGATAACATCCCCATCATCACCATACTTGTAGAGAACGTCCCTCAGCTGTCCATCACTCCAGTCACGAGAGTCAGAACCACCCATCTTCCTGTTTAAAGACAGGAGTGAGAAAATGTGTGTAGTTTTGTTTAAAATGTTGTTAATAATGTGTCATTTGATGCAAGAACACAGTGCAGTCAAGTTGTATGTGCTGGGTTGTTGTTAGATTGTTGCCAAGTTGTGGTTTATTGGTCCAAAAATCAAATAGTAATTAATAGCACCTCATGATTTCAATAGCCTGTTTGATGGTGATAGTCTGGGCTGGAATACCAGGCAAGCCGGAGGACCGAGCTGGAGGAAACTGTGTATGATTAAAGGAAGGAAATCCTGGAGTGTATGGATCACCAGTTCCAAGATGAACCTAAATAATAAGGATATGAAGAATACACAAATGCACAATTAATGTTTAAAGAAACACCTTTCACAGCAGAAAATTATAATGCCATTAATGTGCCCACTTACATGGCCAAAAAGAGCAGTGTCATCTTTAATTCTGTAGTTTAGAGGGTCTGGATAGATTAGCACAGCACTAGCATTTAACTTCTCAGCATTAGCAACCTTTAATATAAGAAAAACACAGGAAGAATACTGTAGATAATCATTTAAACTAAGCCTTTACTAAAATGTATGAGGACTAACCTTTTCAGCAAAGCTTAGCAGCCCAGCTCTGACCAACACAACCTTTCCATTCACGTCAAGTTTTAAGTTTTGGAGATGCTCAAAGTCCTTGGATCTTCCATAGTAAGCATACAGAACGGCACCCTACACAACATATCAGGTTGGCAGAACATATCAGGTTGTGTGTGTGTGTGCATAAAGGATATGAAGGAAACAGAGGACCAAAACAACATGAGGATGTATTATGCAATACAAATTTAAGATAAGTGTTGTACTAACCTGCACTGTACCCACTGCACTGTAGGCCAAAAAGCCTTCAGTTGAGCCAACAGTGTTACCACGAAACAGCACTGTGTTATTTGAGGCACCAGGTCCATCAATTTTAACAAAGTGCTCATCCGTCCAGGGTTTCATTCCAAAAGCTTGGAATTTTCCCATGATGTTATTAGCTAGTGCCTCGTCACCTGATGTCCCTGCCTGGTGATCTGAGCTGGAGAATTCCCTGTAGGAGGGAGCAAGACCGTGTTGAAAGTGCAGAAAAACCAACAGACTTACAGCCTGTACAGCAGCATGTGTAAAGTTACCTGAGGCTGCTTTTAATGCTGTCGATTGTTAGTCTTTCTTTCAGCAATGCTCTGACATCACTCCAGTCCAATGAGAAAGGTGCATCTGCTACCAGTGGGATGGTTTCCTCAGGCAACGGGCAGTTTGCAGGTTTTAAGTTGCCTTTGCTTTTATTAGACAAGTAACCAATGAGGTATCCTAAAAGACAAATATATAAAATAAATACATGCAAAAGGAACTTAATGCAATGTTTCAGCAAAAGTACATCTTTAACTTACCAGAAATGAAGAGGAGAAGGATACCAATGGCAATTAAGCAGATGTGTCTGGGAGAGCGCTGGCTTTGCTTGCTGGTATAATATGGACCATTATGTAGATTCCCGGTTTCTCCGACTCCATTAGCTTCTACCTCTTCATCCATGTCTGAGGAGAGTTTCATCTCCACTTGGCTGTTGTCTCCCTCCATGTTCTGGGTCAGGTTAAAGCGCGTATATGAACGCGGCTCCCCGCTGAACTGCAAATATAATATCAGAAGGTGAAACACTGTTCTCAGAGCTGGAGATACAGTGAGGTACAGTTATTATGGTGTCCAATTTTGTTTCTCCTCAACAGGAAAGCGTTTGTCCACTTCCTGGAACTTTCTCTTTATTTATTTAATCATTAGCCATATCAACAACAATGGGCATTTTAAAATTCCTTTTAAACGGTTCTTATATTACTTTGTGTATCTGATGTACAGCCTAAATTTTTCCATAAATACCTTACAATTTTAATAGATTAGATGGAATAATGTTGTGACTAAAATGTGAAAAAGTATCTTACGATTTTGGAAATTGTTGTCCTGGCTTGATCCATTGTGGCTTCAGAATTACTGCAAGAGGTAAAGAAATGTTATGTAAGTTTCTGATCTGTAGTTTCTATAGTGACTCATACTCTGATTTCATAAATCATAAAACAATAACAGCTAAGATAACAGAGAGTGTCAATTAAACTAAAATGACATTATTTCATAATTCTCATTATGAAATCAAAAGTTCAAATCATGTCACTCATATTTTAGGACTATGAGATTAAAATAGGAGATGGAGATATCATTAGCATGAAAACAATAGAAGTCTTTGCTATGTCCATAAATAGCATGCAAGTGTGTGTGTGTGTGTGTGACCATGTTTGTTTAATCTATTAAGCTTTTAAATATCTGACAAACAGAACTTAAACACCATAGACTTGTGTTGCTTGTAGAAACATCTGAAGGATTTTATAAGCCCTTGTTTATTTTTAAAGATTGAAGGCTAACTAAATATTCCAATGAGAAAACAATGAGAAAAAAAGACAATGAAAAAATTACACGTTTCCTTAACACCCTCAATCAACAAACAGTTTCTCATGTGTCTAATTCATGTAACTGCCTCTGGACTCTATTCAATTGTGTCTTCTTTGGACACATGCATTATCCAGATATGAAAATGCATTTGGGTTACACCCTACCAGGAAAGAGCTCGCAAACAATCAGATCAAACCAATGCTAACGTCCGTTTGGGCCTGTTGTTTAACCACTTACTGTCTTTTCCTCAGTAGCCACATACAAGGATCTCAACTACAAGAGAGCCCACCATGTTTGGGAAGCATTTAGTGAGAAGACCCAGAACTTAAGAATATTGTAATTGTGTTCCCGTGGTTAAAAATCTCTTTTCACTCTAGGCTTTAAAAAATAAAATACACAATAACCACATTAAATGTTTAGTCTCTCTTAGACTCATGTTTCATGAACATGAAAACATCAACATCCTTTGATATAGAAATTAGCTGTAAATATCAATTCAAGCAAAACACTTTGTGTCTTGTTCTCAGGCCAAAGTCTTGAATGATTGTGTGTGGGGGTGTGACTGCTTTAATCCATTCACACAACAGACCCACACCAAGCTAGCATGTGACTGTGCCACCGCCACATAAATCATTCTTTCTGAGAAGTGAATAATCAAAATCTCATAAAGTTATATATATATATATATAATATTTTTTCTGTCCGTACAGATTACTGTCAAACTATTTTGGATCGTGATCTAAAAGTTTCCAGGAATGTGCAAACATTTGATGATTAATCTGTACAGAGCGGATTAAAACTTTACTGTACCAGATCATGTGAGGGTCACATAGTGTGAAAACAGGCACTTGAAAAACAACTAAAAGTGTGCTTTAAATAAATGCTTGCTGGATGTTATTAACAGAAACACTTTATTTATTGACTTTGTAAACCACTGGGTTAAAAAATAAATAAATATGGCCAGGTGTAATCCTATAGCTCCTTAAGAAACAACTGTGCATTTTACTTCTTTTATATACACAGGACTGAACAGAATTTGTCCCTCTGGTATCAACCCATTTAGCACAATGAGACAGTCACATAACTACAGGGAGTCAGGTTGACTGTAAAGGACACATTCACAGAGGACTCGATTCTAACACCGTCAGCTCTACCTGCCAGCATATCCCATTGCAGGGAACGTTACAAGACTTAAACAAAACGACAACATAGAAAAAACATAAAATACTTTACAGTTTAATAAAAGTTCAATATGATCAAATCCTAGCATTCTGATGTATCACAGTACTTACCTATAAAAACTAAAAATCTATTTTAGATATGAATGCATTTCAGAGACGAAGCATGTGTCTGTATATCAGACAGTCAACTGTACATGAAGGTCAGTAGACGAGCGTGTTTTCACAGCGGCCGCGGTAACTTGCTACCGCTCTGTAGTCAAATGTGGGTTAAGCCTTATTACACCTGTTCTGTACCAGCATGTAGGACACGTAGATGTGTCATTTCATTTTAATTCTTATATATTAAAGTTAGTCAATATTTTGAGCTGTAATACCAAAAGTGTTTAAACTTCAACATTCACGCAAAACAACTGCAATTTTAAAGGCAAGCAGTTTAGCATCCGACACAAATTACATTTATATTAATAGACCTCGCGGTTTAAAATAAACCTCACCAGTCTTGTAAGCTCCTGCCTTAGTGAAGGCGAATGTCACGACCACGACACTCCAGATATATCACGACCACCGCGACACATACACATATAACCTTGCAGAATCACGCAGCATCATGTTGCCATTGTAGAGGCGGGTCTCATCGGCGTCACTTCCCTTTGCTATATTAGGAAATTATGTATTCATGAATTATTTATTTAATATTCGATCACGTTTTACGTTGATAAAGCTTCTGCGTGTCTTTAAACTTTTAAATAGCTTTAAATATAATTCTCGTACTATATCAAAACGTTTAGTCACATGTAAATGTTTCCAAACAAGCTAAGTAACAGCTACTTATTAACATACATGTAATATATTTAAAACGAGGTCGTGCATATTAAATATTTACATGTTAAAAGCAACTGCTTCATTTCCAAAGGGACTGCAGAGTAGAATTTAACAGGACTTATAACTAAGCACACAGGAGAACAGGCCAAAGTAATCTAACCTGGGACAGATTTCCAGGATGTGCCCAGAAAAGTACAGGACACAAAACCAATGTGGGTTTTCTTCACGTTTAGCAGCACCTGTAAAAACACTGAAAAAAGCAATATTTTAACTTTGCACAAACATTTGAAAAGCCTTCTATCTCTGACTGCAGGAATACATGCGTATGTGTATAAACGCTTACGTATTAAAACAACATATGCATATAAAACAATATACATACAAAATGTACAAGGCAAAATGTTAAATTCATATAGGTTAGAAGTACATTAAACAGAAATGAAATGCACACATTACATGCACACAGAATTTCGGGCAATTCAGGCAGTGAAAATCATTTACTTATTAAGCAGACATTTAGCCAAAACAGCTTACAGCAGATGTCCTACAGTAACTTGCTCAAGGGCATACTGGTAACAAAACAACACCCTACTCATGGTCTTTTCTATAGATAATGTCTGCTTTTTGTTTTGGTAAGACACGCAGCGTTTTAAAGCACAAAGGCACTTTAATCCACTATTCTGTTGCCATTATTATAAAAAAAATAATAAGATTAAGCCAAACACATTGCAGGCACTATGGGTGGTCCCTATGTGCCTATCTACCTATCAAAACTGATTCAGTAAAACCCTGCACCCCTGGTATTAGGTAACATTGTGATTTAGGACAGTTTTGACCATTAAGAATACAGGACATGAAGCATCTGTTTTAAAACAACTTACTGTACATTAACCGTATAACACAGAGTTTAAATCAAACCTCTAATGATTTTTTTCTTCATGTGATTTGATGGGACCATCATCATTATGAGAATTCACAATACTTTTGTACAGTCTTTAGAGGACAGTAAGTAACAAATCTTATAAAGGAGTCTTGAGAAGTCTTTATTTTCGAGGACTCAGACAATGAAACGTTATTTATGTGTACACCACAGGTTCATTACACATGCTGTTAGCACTTTCTGTTGCCCTGGATGTGTAAGTGAATTTGTTTGAATAAATCACTGATTTACTCAGAGTGAATGTACTGCTTTAAACTTGCTCTTCTCATTTCTTTCCCCTTTTCACATGAAACAGAATTCATGTTATTACAGTCTCTCTAACATTCTCACAGGTTCACTGTGAATCTTTATAAACATCTCTTTATTCTAGCAAGAGATGTTTACTGTTAGATGTGTAGATTAATATTTAAGCACTTATAAACAAATTAAAGCATTTATGCCATTTGTGTTTGGTAGTAAATATTGCCGCATGATGGCTGAGAGTGTTAAACCAGGAAATCAGTGGCTAAAATGTCTGATCACTCTAATCCATCTGTGTCAGGCCACACACTGATGCTCCTGCAACACACACTGAAAACATCAGTCTGTCCTTCCCACAAAACAGTAATTATATGGAAATGTTTGTTTTGGGTGATTTGGTTTTGAATACCCTGTGTTAAATACTATGCTAAAGCCCTTCATTATTTTATAATCCTCCATGTATATTTTATTTTGCTACACTGCACAGTGAATAGAAACATTCAATATTTGAGGCATCACTTTGAGTGTTTTAGTTGCCCCAAATAAACACTTCCTTTATTATGTGTTTAGTGAACTATCGGCCCTCAATGCAGCTGTGGGTTCTCACAGGAACTGACAGGTTTCTTAGAGGTTCAGTATGACCTCCAAGAAACTCCAAAATATGTCTTGAAAATCTTGTGTTTTCACAGTGTGGGATTTTCCTCCTCATTTCAGTGTACGAAAATGAGGGGGACTTTTTATAAGTTTAATTCAAAATGATATTACCCTGTGTTAGCGAAGCTAATATTTCACTAACATACAAAGACCACGAACACTAGCTTGTCTGTGTCTCTGTGACCACATGCTTGAGAAGTGGAAACCTAGGCCGCTGTCTCCTGTACTGCAGGTGGGGCACAGCTGTGGCAGATTGTGCTCAAGGCTTTTGTTTATATGGGCACAAACCCTGCTGACATGGAGAAAGAACATCATGACCTTCAATAAGAAGCTCCGTAAACTCTCTGTGGCCACAAACCTCCAGTCTGAGCTTTCCTACCGCACACACATCACCACACACAATTCTTTCCCGCTTCTTTCTGCTGATCAGTATAACAGGCACACGCCCATGGCCTGAAAGAGCTTCCTCACTTTCTGAGAAGATCCTGTTATCAGTGTTCCACATGCAGGGGGAGAGGTTTGGACACACAACAAGGTTGAGATCAGAGAGAGAGAGAGAGAGAGAGAGTAAAGGAAGATCCTTTGCCTTTTGTGTTTGCCCTCCTCTGACCCTGTGGTTCCACCTATTCAAAGAAACTGTAGTATTCTCCTCTCCTCTTGTTATTTTAACATATGGACCAGAAATGTGGAGTCTACAAGTCAGGTGTCTGGTTAAAACCATTAAACTGTTCTTATACTACATATAGTATAAATTGTGCAATTTCTGTATCAGTAGTGTTACCAAACAGAAAAGCAAAGATCTATATTATTTCTAAGCAGGATTAAGGCTTACATTTAAGATCCACAGGCAACAAATGGAGTACAAGCAAGTGTTTTGTTTTGTGACCCTGAAAATCACGGTCACAGAGTTGAAAGTTGAACTGTGTTGTTCAATGTAAATGATAGGAGTGATTTCAGCATGAGATGCTGTGTTACTAAGAACATTTATATTTTTGATGTTTTATTCTGTCATGGGTGAAGCTCTGTTTTACTCTCAGCAGTAAGTAATGTGAGAACACAAAGAGATGAGCTGCCTTTATGGTTCATAGAGTTTAAAAGAAAATGCATGTGACACTTAGCAGTTACATTGTTTGTATTTAGAGATTTTACTGTTTGACCTGTAAAGAAATACACCTTAAGTATAAAACTATTAAACAATGGTGTGTAACTCATGCAAAACCCAACATGAATAAAACCACAGATCGTGCAAATGAGTTGAAACACCAGTAATAAGGGTTTACAGTCAGTACAATGTTGTGCAACCTAAAGACCTGAGTTCTGGAGAGTTCACATATAGGCTGGATCTGCAGAACACAGTGGCACAAATGAACTGTAATTATTTTTTCTCTACAAAGCTGCTGTAAAGCTCTATAGCTAAAGAGATTTGAGCTTTCCTTATAACACCCTTAAGGACAAATGTGGGCAAAATCGTTTTAATAAAACAATTTTAATAAAATGGTCTTCTGATTATTGGCTACATTTCCTAAGTTTGCAAACTGTACAAAAGGCTTGATTGAAAAAGTCTCTGGGGTTAAAAAACAAATACTTTCTAATCTTATGTTTGTGCACAAATTTGTACCACCTTTTAAAAAAAATGGGTGAGATTGTGGAATAGTTTAGTTTAATAAATAAATAAATTTAACTAAATATCTATAATAAAAAAAATCTATAATAAAAATCATAAATAAAAATCAATAAATCTGACACAATGCAGATCACACACATGCATAAAAGTGGTTGGATTTTTCAACATGGGGAATGCATCACACCCACAAATACTTTATGGAAATGAACGGATGATTTAACCCAAATACATATTTATTAGTCGTAAATGTTAGAAACTAAGTTGGAAGTTGTTTTAAGTTGTTTTAAAGGGTCACTGACGGCAGTACACTGCAATGGCAGCACTACAGCCATCTTGTGGCCATTGATATACATGCAGTTACTGTCGATGTCACTAAAAAACAAAAGTACTTTAAGTATTATAAGGTTGTCACTGTTTTAATCAGTGACGTAATTTTGGGTGAAGTTTTAAGTGAATAAGACTAACAATAAACTCAGCTTCTGTCAATACAAAAGGTGGAGGTTCATTAACTTGCCCCACCCTGACCTAAAAAACTCCACATCCCCTGAGAGATGACTGTTCACTTTTGCAACTTGTTAATTTATTGTCTTATCATCCAACAACTTCAAGTCTTGTGCATTTTGTACATACTGTACATACTGTATGTAGGTTTTTGTGTGCTTAGCAGTGATGTCTGTTGTATTCGCTCTTGTTTATAGCCACTCAACAAAGTTTTCTTTGTATATTGTGCATGGTAGGCTAGGCTTGAACATACATCAGGGTAAAATTAAGGCTAAATTAATCAGGATACAAAGTATTGAGATATACAATATATGGTATATATGGCAAAACACGGATTAATTTAATCTCTGCTTTTAAAATCGTTAATATCTCATTTGAACGATTCCTCTCCGCGCCTGTAGGTGACACTGTGGTATCCTGATCGTTTCAGTAGCAGGCGGCGTTGAAAAAGTCAGTAGAGTCAGAAAGGAGTTTAGCAGAGTGCAGATTTGTCGATCGAAGACCTTGAATTCCTTGGAGGTAATTTACTATTTATATCTGACTATAGAATATATATACACACCTATAAAGTATAACTAACAAATACAGATCCTGATGTAAGTGTTTGTTAAGCAGGTTCAAAATGGTGCTAGGGCGGATCTTCTACGCATTGATAAATAATGCTCAAGTGGTGGAGAAACTCGCGGAGTCTCGACCCATCAGACGGGCGGCACAGATCACGGCCTTCGCCATCACTAAAGCACAGATCGCCGGGAAAGACGCCTCGACTAAGCTGCTTAAATCGGACACCTTCCGCCAGATGCGAGAGGAGGCGTCTAAGATGCCCCGAGATGTGGGGGAATTGGGTCGGAGAGCAACGAGACTGCGGGATACATTTGTAAAAGAGGTGAAAGAAGGGATGCGTGACGCCAGCAGACAGATAAAAGACAAAAAGTGAGTGATGAAGCAGAGAGGAGAGACTTTATATGAAGTTACATCTGTCATCTGTGAATGAATGGACACTCACGACTGTCAGCTTTCATCACCAAACATGTGTTTTATTGCCCCTCATAGATATATTTCAATTAACTAAAGACTGTAATTAAAATAAATTGATCTTACTGTAAATTGTTATGTGATCTGTAAAATAAATTCTGCTGTTTCAGTTTTTTCTGCTGTTTCAGAGTTTAAACGTTATCTGGTAGTTAACTTTCATCTGCACCCAGTTTTTGTGCCACAAAGTTAAACGTGAAGTACTGAAAATATACCTGTTGGAAGTCATTGTGGGGTGAAACTTGATCTTATATCAATTTCAGTATCTAAGCATCATTTCCTGTTTTGAATCTATGGGTCCTCGTTTCATTTGATGTATAAGGGATAGTTAAAACATTCAAGGGTACTGTCTGATGCAAATCTCTAGTCTACCTATCACAAACTGATGTTTCATAAACCCTTTTATTTTCAGTTAATATTTACTAAATATCAGCACAAAGTACAGGCCACACTGTGAAATATGATTGTTAATGTCTTTAAAGAACTGCGGTTAAAAAAAGCAATATCACATTTGCAATACGGATGCTGTACTAAAAATAAGCACTTTTTATCACGTAATATGTGCCATTATTGTTTTTCTCTAATATTAATGTTGCAATAATCACTAATATTATCATTTTCAGCCCACATTTCCCACAGTATTAGTGTGTTATTGAGAAACCAGGAATAATGTACTGCAAACAGCCCACCATGTAAATATACTTCATCCTCCATCTTAATGAACATTCACACCAGCCCTGTGCTGTATGAGAAAGACTTTGTTTAATTGTTCCTGAATTGTTCTAGTTTCCTCTTTTTCCTCTTGTTTGTTTGGATCAATGAACAAGATCAGTAGGTTATTTACACGTTTCATTTTTCCAGTCCTAAAATGTCCTTAAAGTAGTGAGATGGTACAACAAGCAGTCTTAGTATAGAAAACAATCATGTCGTAGGAAGAGCAAGCAGGCCTCCCTTTCCAGGACGGGTTTGGAAAAACGAGTCTCTGTGGAGCTTCCGGTTCCTTTCAGGATCCTTGAGAAACTCTTATTCCAGCTGGATCGCTTTGTGTATAAGATGGGGAATCGGACACAGTTTTTCCTCACGCTGTTATGACTGTGATGTAACACACAGGTGATGTTGAAATGGCAGACAGGCAGAAAGAGAGAAGAGCGAGAGCTAGCTGTCAGAAAAATATTGAGTTAATCTTCTGCTAATCTCCATTTCCTCTCTACACAGAGATGTGCTCCTCTCACTGCTCTGTTTCTTGTAGCTTGTTCAGATTTAGGAAAATAAACAGTGAAGACAGAAAAAATATATTCATATTTTTTAAATCTCTCAAATATACATTTGACGATGCCAAGAAAATAACTTCCATCATAATAGTGCTTAAGTAAAGCTCAATATAGACTTTTATTATAACAAAATAGGCAGTTTATGGAGGGTTAAATATTTGTTAAGATCTCATTGTACAATAAATTTCTTCCACACACACGGAGGCATTTTTCTGCCATGGATGCAAAGACATCTCTTAAAAATATCAGTTCCTTACAAATGGCAGACTTTCCTAATGTAAATCACGAGAGATGAAAACACGTACTCTGTGTAAGACACTGATTGTAGACTCCAGCTTTCTAACAGCAGCGGCACGTGTCGCAGCCGCGCAGTTAGACATCATCTAAACACAATGGCTCCATAACGCAGATATTTAGAATGAGGAGCATGACAGGCATGCCGATACAACAATAAAGGGAACAATGAGATAAATGTGCTGGACAGATGAGGAAATAAACAACAACAAAAAGAGCAAAGAACATGGTTGTAAAAGTTATAACGTGCAAAGTTTCGCTTTTGTGTGTTTTTTACCATTTTATAAATCTGATGCCTGAGACCCAAGCTCCATATCACAATCTTACACCAAATAAACAACAACAACAAAAGAAACTGTAGAAAATCCACTCTTTGCCTTCCACAGTAACCTCCCTTAAACATTAAGGAACTGTACCATTTCCAAAAACCTGGTAAACAGATGCTGGTCTAACATAGCTTTGCTTTCTGTAAGCTTGGAAGCAGTGGAGATCTGAGGAGGACAGATCTTCTTCTCGTTTAACAGCTACTTGAGGAGCTAGAAGTCAGGATGTGAAGGTGCAGGACCAGAGCCTGAAGTATGTGGGATTTAATGGATTCTTCTCTTGAATGAATGTGGTCAGTTGGAAAAGCCAAAATAACCAAAGTCCACAGCCAAAAACCAAAATGACAGAAAAAAATAACTAAAAAAAGACATTATTAATAAATAAATCAGGCAGAAAAACCGGGATGACAAACTCCTGAAGGTGTTCATAGTTTATCCTTGGACTGTATCCATATGAATGGCCCGGACTGTTCTTCAATAATTTGCTTTACTTGATTATAGATCTCCTCCAGCGTGTCGCCCTGAACAATGGCTGTAATGCAGAGACCATCACAGTGAGCAATGACATCACAATTATTAATGACATCATACAGTGAATTATATAAAGACATCACAGTTTACATCCAACAACCAGTCAATGAGTTGTTCTGTTGAGTTTATCTACTGTTTTCTCCTTGTAGAGCAGCAACTTCTCTAAGACCAGTAAGACCTGTGTTTCTAAATATATCTCCTTTGAGGAACATCTAACACTGCTTTATAAACGCATTCATCAAATTTATTGCCTGCTGTGAGCAATGTTGCCATTACCACGCATAATCCACACTCCAAGTGTTTTTCAGGACTGTGAAGGTTTTGCGCGTTCATGCAATAGTTCACAGCTCATGTATGTTGTAATACACACAATGTAAATTAGTTTACCTGTAAAATGCTCCATAAACTCCTGCTCCAGCCTTACGGCTCTGTCATACGACTTTCTGCCTTGTTCCTCTGTCAGTCTTTTGTTCATCTCCCTGAGGATTGAGCACAAAGCATTTAGTTCCAATTAAACATCAATTTCAGTATGTTGTGTTATGTTGCACTGGGGAAAGTCGGGGCATTTGTGGTCTACTTGTTAAGGAGTCAGGCTTGTAATCAGTAGGTTGCTGGTTTGACTCCAGCGCTGGCAGGTAGCAACTGAAGTGCCCTTAAGCAAGGCACCTAATCCCTGATTGGTCCCTGGGCTCCCTGGGCGCTGCAGGGATAGTTGCCCACTGTTCTGGGTGTATGTGTGTTCACGACTTGCAGTGTGTTGCAGTGTGGTTAAATGCAGAGGTCACATTTCGGTTATGGGCAACCGTAACTGACAAATTCATGTCACTTTCACAAAGTCTGAGTGTGAATATATCTGGCTATGTCCCAATGGCTCTGACTGGGTACAGTTTATGGTATAAAATAAAAACTGTAAAATGTAGATCAGTGAATCTCAATATTTTGATATTTTGAGTTCTCTGCCATCCATAACATTCAGCATAATTTCTACCCAGTTAAATATTCTAGAGCTTAGCATAATGTTTTAAATGCTTGTTTTTTAATGCTTTTGTCTTATTTAAATATTTAGGTCATCCTGGAAGTTTGATGATGCTCCCCTGGAAACAATTTTCTGGACTACATTTCCTATAATCTTTATCTTCTACTCACATGATGTTCTCCATTGATTTTGGTTTGATGAAAATACCGATAGGGTAAAGCTGAGCCACTTGCAGTCTCTTAATGGCGTTGCCCGATACATCCAGAATGCAGTGTTTGCCCTGAGGAGACCACCACAAACAGACAGTAATGCATCTTACTCTTGTGATGTCAGCAACTGTGCAGCCATATCATGCATATTTTGCTTTAACTCAGTATAGGGTTCAGGTTAGGAGTAGGCCTTAGTTAAATTTAGGGCTGTCATAATATAATATGTGTAGTTTTAAGACAATATGCACTAATCATGGCTTTTACTATATAATTAATTTAATTTATCATCATTTAATATCATTATCATGATTTCATTATTTTTGTCAATACCAGTATATTGCAACAAATTAGGACATTTAAGCAGCTTTTATAAACATCTTTTTTTATAGAAAAAACATTACTGGTGTGCATCATGAGAAAAAAACAATAGCTCGGATATATTTAAAACATCAGTGCAAGCTTCTTCAGAAAAGACAGCTCAAGCATGCATTATAGTCTGGGACTAAGCTAAGCCTTATCTACGAAAAATAAACTAGTGTACACATCTAGTGTCCACAAATTGTCATCACTGCACATCATTAAAAGTAGACCTGATGATCACATTTATGTTAACCTTGCTAATACAACAGTTCCTGTACATAGAGGGATACACTACATCTGATCTCACCTTCTCAGCCACCTCTCTGACAGACTGCACACTGGTTCCATACAGGTGGCTGTTGTACTGGCCCGCCTCAATGAACTTGTGCTCCTGTATATCTGTCTCCATCTGCTCCCTGGATGGAACAAAGTGGTAGTCTCTCCCGTCCACCTCATACTCCCGCTTTGGCCTTGTTGTATCTGAGACAGGAGAACAAATGTCATTCATGTTATAAATAACCTCTTGGAAAGAAACAGGCTCATATTTCCTTCTAATACGTTTTTAGACTGAGGAAGAAGTTTTGACTATTTTAATAGCAAAATTAATTTCTGAAAATGTGAATATAGCACTAAACAGGTGTAGTCAATGCAGTCTGGAATGTCTTTTACCGTATGTTACCAAAAAACAATATTGGTAAGAAACAAACAAATGTACAAACACTTACGAGGAACACAAGAGCCAAATTTATCAGGGAACTCTGAGATCAGGTCATCGTTTACTCTGTCTTTCATCGGACCCAAGATAATCACTGGTCGTGCGTAATTCACTGAGGAAAGACAAGTCATAACATCAGTGCCATTTGCTCAAAGGGTGTCACTGTAAATATGATGAGAGAAATAGTGCTTGTGTGTCATAGTAAAGCCTTCATCTATTATCTATTCAGATCTGCAGATTCAGATTAGCGTTGTACCTTCATGTTGACTGACTGGCTCATAGGACAACACATAGTCTTCCTGACCACCTGAAGACAAAACAAGCACATACATTTTATCCTAAAATAATCCATAATTAATGTAAGATGAATCCTCTGGATTATGTTATTACCATTTTAATAAAGGATATCAGGGTAAACATCACATTGTAGGAAAATGATGCAACGATTAGAGATTGTTACATGTATCTCATGCATTTTGAGAGCTTTGTGAGATCCAATCGTGCCCACTAGATGTCGTCTCTCTGCCACATTTATGTACAGTGTGAGGTGATGGAGTCTTCAGTCATGGTTAGTGTGAGGCTGTCACTGTGATTAAAGCAGAGATCTTTCTACCCGCCTGGGCTCATAGTTTAGTGGCAGATATGTGTTTGTTGTGGAAGCAAGGTTAAATATGTCAGAGAGTGAAGCATGTGACAATTATTCATTGGTTGTTACTCACATGTATGAGAGATCACAATATATATACAATTATTGACACATACCCTGTACACTAAACTATTAGATATGTTCACTGTACAAGCATCAGGTGCCGTTCCAAACAAAAAAACAAAGTGAACTGAGAAACTGAAACAGATTCAGTGACAGTCTGATGCATCTCTATTTAATGATGATGTCGTGATGCATCATGATGTGTTGAATCGTGACATCATAGTCTATATTGTATGGTGAGGAAGATCACTGTCTGTACCGCAGTACGTGTTTGTAATGACTGTCTTCCATACGACAGTACTGTCTGTAGAGTTGCTTTGATATAGCACCACTGTGACGGGAGGAAGAGTGGGGGAGAAAGAGAGAGAGGACGGGGATGATGGGGGGTGCACTGTTGCTATGGAGACTGAGCCAGGGGCTCACTGATTGATTTTGGTATTGTATCTGTGTGGCTTCTGGAACATTACCCAGCCTGCATCACTGCAGTGCTGCTCTGACAGAAGGGGGTGGGCACTGATGTAAACCCTTGTGAAGTCCTGAATAACACTGTCTGGTACTTTATCAACATATTATTGTTTACCACACGTTAACTGTAATAATACCCTGTTGTCTATGCTTTACTACAGATCTCCCATACATGCAAGTCATTGAACAACACACACATCCCAGTGAGGGAGAGAGAGAGGGAGAGACATTAACATGAGAAAAGGAAACAGGAAAATGGAGGAGAGCGACGGATGAAGGCCACCATAAAAGGAGGAACTTACGGTAACTACTCTCACTATCACTGGCATTAGAGGTGACATGCTCTGAAATCAGAGGAGGGAATGAATGATAAAAACCAGGAACAGCAGACCATGATTTATGAGGTGGAGGAACACACACACACACACCACCAGAGGGACTCAGCACATCTTACTATGATGTGCAAACTCCAGTGAGTTTCTTGGCCAAATAAAGAGAATTTACCCAAGAATGACAATTCTGTCATTATTTACATTACAATACTTTCTATTATGGAACACAAAAGGAGGGGTTTTCTTTTCCAATAAAGCATTTGGTAATCTGAGGTCATCAAGCTAATAAAATGTCAAAAAAGTCACCTAAAAGTTCAACATTTTTGCATTATATGCCAAGTCATCTGAAACCACTTTAAAGCTTTGTGCCATTCACACTTGTGTACATTCACACTGTGTACGTCATGTCTGCTTGTAAAACAGACAAAGAATGAAAGGGCACCATCACTGACGTCAAGTCTGACATGACGCATCAGTTTGAATAATAACAAATGTGAGTGTGAATGAGAATCAAAAGCTACAGATGTTGTTGAATATATGGCATATAGCGCACAAAACAATGGAAATCTTTCTCATGTCAATCTCATGAAATTGGGTGTCATGCCTCCCCCTAAGTCTGTTTTGTGGCTGTGCATCAATACTTAACACTACAATACTACAACATTTAGTTCTGGTTCTTTCTCATCTACTTCCTCACTACTGTTGCTTTAGCCAGTTCACTGAGGCTTAATAAAAAACAATTTTCTTTATTTCCCCTTTGACTTCTATAGTTCCTGTTTAGAAGTTTGTATTGGTTGCTCTGTGTATTGTAAAAAGTGCTACACAAATAAATGGAACTGAATTCAACAGTCTTTTGGATTCCACAGAAGGAACGTCAGTCCCATAGGAAAGACATCAGGGTGAATAAATAAATACTTGATAATCATATAAAACCTCAAATAACATCTTTACATTTAAAACACCTAAAGGCAAATAAATACTTTGTAAATTATAAATACATAAGGGAAAATTCCATAGAAGACGCCATAGATCCCAGTGGAAAGGACTCAACCCTTCACCTCCACCAAAACCCACATAAACATAACATTACAGTTTACGGAGAAGCTCTTTGATTCTGGTACTAACTAAATGTGTTCTTTAAAAAGAGATCGCTGGGAGCAATGCCTGTGAGAGGAATGAGGGATGAGAAAGGAAGAGAGAGAAAGAAAGAGAACATCTTGTCCAGAGGATCTACAGGAAGGCACTTACTCTGGCCTTTGGATAGCATGTCTTCTGGGTTGTCCTGTGGAGCAGTCAGGCAGAGTAGCAAAAGAGACAACCACAAGAATACATGGGTTACTGAGACACTCTGAGGCCTGGTCAAGCCACTGGGCACAGCAGGCACCAAGCTTTGAGTTCACTGGATGCTGAAGCACCTTGTGTTGTTGTGACTGAAGTGTGAACTGAGGCCTGCTGTGCCCAGTGAGGTAGTGCTCTGTCCTTATGACCTGCTGCCCTATTCTCACCCTCACTGTCAGTGGCGGGACTGTACTTACGGTCCACATCGCTTGTTTCCTGCTCACTCGCCTCCTTGTTCTTGTAGAAGGGGAACTTGTGGGAAAAGAGGTTCTTTTTACGCTTGTCATTGAGGGACTGCTGAAGAGAAGGAAGGGGAGGGCAAAAGAAAAGAAGGGCAGGGAAGATGGCTGTCCAGAATCAATATGGAGAAAACAAAAGATGATTGTTCTGCTCTCGGCTTTGTGGACCTCAGACTTCTTAATCAACTGCTTCAGGGCAAAGGCTTTTGCTATAATATGTCATTTGAAACACATTTATAAAACAGTTAGTTCCGGTCGCTAAATTGAATTAGTGTAGTAAGTAGTGTTTCAGAAGTGCTGATATTTAATGGGAAATTTAACATTTAATTTCACTTGTGTTTGTGTTTACAGAGTATGTGCTAAAGTGAAGTGGAACCAATATGTAACGTCAGTGTTTACACTCCAAGATTGCTTCACTTTACTCACCTACAGTGTTGCTGTGTATTGCCTGGCAACTAGATGCTTTGCCCTTTCTCTACTATTTTTTTGGTGAAGCAAAAATAAGTACTTCCTGGTTTGTCTGAAATGCAATCTAGTCTATGAATATCTTGTTCATAGAACTGTTGCATGAACAGTATAATATATAATGTAATAGTATAATATTATAATTATGAAGCAGTTTTTACAGATGTTAACTCAGTAGATGTTTTACATTGAGGAAGATGTCACAATTTTATATGAACTGAATTAGAAACTGAATTGTACAAATAAATGGAGCCATAGACCAAAAAGTAACAGCTAGCAGCAAAACACCTCAAAAATGAGGCAGGAAGTTTGTGAGGGCAGACAGAAACAGTGGCTGTATTTGCATGCGGGGTAAGAAACTTGTGAGTGTGCCAGAAACATGTGGACGCCTGTAACTGCTTTTGAGTGGCTATTTTTCTTCTCTGCAGCAACGTCAAGACAAAAACAAACAGCGCGTCTGGCTGGCCTAAATATTTGGTGCAGGGGAATGTAGCGTAATAAAACATGTTCAAATTCAAACCATTGTTTTTTGTACTGTAGTAATTTATGATTCTTTACAAATCACTGAATACTGGCAGTAATGCAGCATCCTGGTTACAGGTGCTATCTGAACATACATTTACATTCGAACACAGATCAGATCTGCATTATAATACTTTAAAATACTGCATTACATTACATTTATGAATTTGGCTCTTACCCATGCAAAGCAATTTAAAGTGTATTTAGGCTTTGCAATTTTATTAGCATGTGCATTTCCAGGAAATCAAACCCATGACTAGCGCAGTGATCTAACTATTTAGCTACAGGAAGGCATTGCAGTAGAAGAAAGTGTGAGGATATAAAAGAGATGTGAGGGAGGGCTGACATACAGAAGGACAGGCAGTCATCATCAATGGCAAACGTAGTTGTTCCATGCATTGTCTTTGATGGCATGTTAGACAGAATGTGAAGTCTGGTCTCTGTCTTTAAATGAGTTACTAATGCTTCATAATACTGTTACATGTTATGTACTGTTATATACAGATACTCATGCTGTTACTGTAGACTGGACCATTAATGACAGACTGATTTAGTACATTCATGTCATCACCATTCAACTGACTGAGAATTATTACATGTGAGTTCAAATCAAATTCAAAATTTCAGAGGAAGGAACATTCTATTTTAAATTGATTGCTGAATCTTATTTTATTAGAAACATTCAGAAAACATTTCATTTACGTTGTTAGACAATGACTTCAAGACAATATTAAAATGAGCTAATCTCAAAACAGTGAGTTGCGTACCTAGACAATATTTCAAATCATCATAGCCACATTGTTAAAGAAGGATTGTTTGAAACAGAGGCAGCAACAATATTACACTGCCTTCTATAAATGGACTGTTTTACCCACTGTCCACTGTGTATATAAAGCAATTTAAAGGTTAAAGCACACTATAATTAGCTTAGCAACATGCTTTCTAGTAAATAGTGTGGAGTCTCTCGCTGTATGGCTTACTTGCATTTTCAATACTAGACAGTACGGAAGCTCCCTAGGTTTTGTTACAGAGCCGAGATCTCAGTAAAACATGACTGTTCATTAGCCATACTATCAGTAACTTATGACTTTGTGTTATTGTTCATATTTTGCTATGTGTGCAGGTATGAAATAGTTCACTCACCCCTTTCTCTCGTGACTTGGGGTTAAATTTGACCGTCTTTAACCTGGCTCTTTCCTTCTTCTCCACTCTTGAAGAAAGACAAGTTACAATAACTGTTACAGTTCAACTTTTAATCAATTTTACACCCTGTTTTAAGCATACATTTAAACATAAATCATTCATCAGGGCATCTTTAATACATGAAGCACTAGAGGATTCTGAGAGTACTGTCAGCTAAGCAGACCAGATGGAAAACACTGTTCCCATTAAAACATTCAATTATTTGAGGAAACACTGCTGAATGCTATGAATTCTGAAATTTGAAATTTGTTTTCAAATCATAGATTTGGGAGTTTTGGCTCTGGAAGTGTCTAGTATTTTCCAGGTGTGGTTAAAGCAAGTTGAAACCTCTTATGAAGGTAAATCATTACAGGTTAAAGATGCATGAATTATGAACAAGGAGACATTCTAGATTTTTCCATACTGAACTTCAGCTGTTTGAGGAAATAATGCATAAAGAGAGGACAAGAGAGGGATATAGTCAAATTTGTCTAAACATGAAGTGTCCTTTTACAATCTGACTTAAATATACTTCCCTATATGTTAACAATGAATATCTCTCTATATCTGAAGTCATTCTGAAAAGTTTTGCACTAACTGCCCTTTTAAACTATTACCTTATGTAACCATAACAGGGCAAAGTTACAGTACAGTACAGTACAAAGTTAAGCTGGGTGACAATTGTACTGTATTTGTCATCTATACAAGGGAAGTGTTTCATTTCACTCACCTTCTCTTACTAGGGATGACGCCCATCTCCTCCAGTTCTCCTTGAGGTGTGACCTGCCGTGCCTGCCACCACTCATCATCTGAGGCGTTCACCACGTGCAGGATATCTCCAAACTTAAAGTTCAAGCCCTGACTGGGCAGCCCTGAATCTTTAGTCTTATCGTAATCGAACAGTGCCCTGCAGAAAAAATAAGAACAACACATGGGAGAAGCTGCATTCATTTAATTGACTATATACTTTACTCTCACTAATCTCATTGTCATTGATGCTGTTCACACACACAGTAGTAGTTATACTACTGTGTAGTACAAGTAGTAGTACAAGTATTGGTGCTATTATGGTGTATGTCTGGTACCTGACGTATAGAGATCTCTTCTGATTGGTCCTTAGGGATCCTGAGCCTGAGCTGATGCTGCTGTTCATCATTTGCTCTCGAAGGTCATGGATCTTGGCCTCAAAGCGGCTGTAATCTAAAAACACACACACACACACACACAAATGTTAAAGTGCTGATCTGAGTTCAAATGATTTAATGTCTCTAAAAGAATCCACTTTATATGTGACACATTAAAACACTGTAGCTATATAGAACCTTTTTTTATAATGACTGATGGAGGCATGATCCAACAGTAAGACAGACTCACCCTCGGGTCTGTACTGGGCCACGATGGTAACAGTTTGTCCAGCATTCTTCAGTGTTGCTGCGGCCTGCTCATGAGTGGCACCCCGGAGGTCTATTCCATTCACCTAAGAGAGACAGACTACCATGTCAGCTGGTTTCCATCAGCAGGGCTAACAGTGTGATAGTCATGTGACATACAAGCTGAGAACTACCTTGTGTGGTAGCACATGTCCGGTGAGGTCAGTATATGAATATAATGAGAAATCCCCCTTTGATTTTAATCAGTGATATTTTAATTGCTCTCTGAATACTCACAGACACCAGCCGATCTCCTTTCTTCAGCTCTCCACACAGGTCTGCAGGGCCTCCAGCGAGGATGAAGGAGATGAAGATGCCCTCTCCGTCCTCTCCACCCACTATGTTGAAACCGAGACCCGTGGACCCTCGATGCAGCACAACCCTCCTGGGCTCCCTGCTTAAGCTAAAGAAGACAACAGAATCAATCCCTGTGTATCCATAATAAAACAGATCAATGCAGTGTAGTGTTCATAAAACTCTTCATTGTAGAATAAACACATAGAGGGTAAATGAGCACATGGTTATTTGAATGGCAAAAATGCAGAAAATAATCACTACTGTGCTCTCTGTATTGCTATTTGACTGAGTAAATGTAATAAATGTAATGTAATGACTGCTAAATGTAAACAGAAACTATATATTAAAGTTTAGACATTAGCTTTTAAAGGGCTATTTTGTGGACTTTTTTAACAACTTCTGTAGAATATTATCAATTTGCAAATAAAAAGATTGTAGAGAAAAGATAAAGTATAAGTTAAGTATAAAAGTATATGCTAAGTATAGCCACAACACTTATTACGTGAGGCTAGAAACCCATCTTGAAGGTTCCTTTAAGAGCAGAGTTAGTGTCTGTGTCTGGCCTGTTGGGGGCACTGTTGTTTCAGATCCACTCCACTATTAAAACATCCCTAAGGCTTTCCACCATGTCCACCAAGGTCAAAGGCCATTTTTATCACTTTATAATTTTACTGTCTGAGGATCATAAGACAGAAACACAGTGACTAGAATTGCACACAAGCTCTTATGAGGCTATTTTGCAGGCGTTTGATTGTTGCATTCGATTTAAATCCTTCTCAGCACGTAAATGGTCAGATTAATAGAATCGCTTGTTCTGTTGGATTATGACGATCATGTTTGTTTATTTTCTGGCAGGCTGGCTAAGAGGCTTGATGATGCATCGTGGTTTTTATGAAAATGAACCAATGCATGACGCGAAAGGGCTAAATTTGGAGCTTATCAAATCGCTAAATCGGCAGTGACGCATCAGGCCAGATTTCTGTCTAAAGGTCTGCTGTTGCGTTGCCTTTGCATCCAATTTTTTCATATGCAATTTTACCTTTTTAAAAGTGCGTCATTTCCTAAAATCAAAGTTCGAACTTTGAACCAGTGAACTCTTTGTCAGACAAGCATGACGCTGAGAAAGATGTTTGGTGAATTGTCCTAATGTGGGACATTATGTGCTGCCTAATGTGGCTCTCCCCCAAACCAATGAATGCCAGTAAAATTATAAACAAATCAAAGCTGCACTGCCAAAGTCACATGACCTAATATCTGTGCAGTCATAAATCAGGGTGGAGCAATTATCCAACACAATCCACCCTACAGAAATGAAGAGTTATTTTTGTGCTGACTGACCTCAGAGAACATCAGTGATTAAATCCTCTAGTGAACCATGCCAAAGTTCAGCACAGATTCTACAAGATCTTATCCATCAGACTCATGATGTAGCATCAAGGCTGAGCGCCAGTGCAGTGACCTGTTCTGCCTTCACTTTATCTTTATCTTAAAACGATTTCACCTTTTTTGATCGTCTCAAAGTCAATAAAGTCTCAATGTCATTTCAAACGTTCCTAGAACATTTTAAACAAAACATTTAAGTTTTGTTACTTAATGGAAACAACAGGGCAACATTCTTACAGCCTATTGTTTGCATGCAGAGTTGCCAATCAAATAAATGATGTGCCAATCAAATAAACTCAGTATGTCTCCAAAATTTCTTATTGTTAGTAGCACATAATCTCCAACCACTCAGTTGAGTGACCTCATCCGCCAACTAATCAGTCATCTGGTGAAGTTAACTAGTTAATCTACCTTTTTTCCCATTTTTGTTTGTCAGAATGAATATTTTGTGTTTCAGTTTAAAGAGTCAGTTCAGCGCAGAAGTGTGTTGCTTTGTGTGAGTGACAATGCTATTATCTCACCTTGACAGCATTCAGTCACCTGCAGCAGTCAGATACTATAAATGTGCTAATGAACCATCAATTAAACAGCAACAAACTTAAAAAGTTAACCAGATCGTATCATAATTAAAGAGGTACCTGGTGACATCATCATCTCCCGTGCTTTTTGGGGTGGGGGAGTATCGTCCTGAATGCACCGGGGGCAGCGTCTGGCTCGGATAGCTTGGGGGGCTGATATGGTTTTCCATATGCTGGGAATAGGCTGGGAAAGAAAGGAAAACAGGTGGAAACATCAGAAAAACAATTTGCACTTAATGATTCCAGGTATTGATGAAGTGTGTGTAAACTTCCACAATGAGATGCTATGCAGGTGGCACAGCTCTGAAAAACACTGACAGTAATGAACTGAGCTTTTAGCACTGGGCCTCCACAGAGGCTCTGTTTACACACACATCCATGCGGGGGACGGAGACCTGGGGGTCTGGATGAAATTGAGCCTGAACTGTGCTTGTCTTACCCACCTCATCTTTGTGTCTCTGTAAAGGTCTAGTTCATACCAAAAGGCTGCTGAGGATCGATGCATTTACATACACAACTGATTTTAAACAAGTTTTATGAATACTCACATTAAATATAGACATATTACTGAGTGCTATTACATATTGCTAAGTGGTTCAAATTCTTCTCCTCACACATAATGAAAGACTTTTAGCCCCCCAAAACAGATACTTGATTAATAAACTATGAAACTTTCAACCGACCAAAAATGTGCTCTCAGGGGCCAAGACCCAAATACCAGTAGCGTCTACTAAGTGAAAACACTGCCTGTGTATTTAAATAACACTTCAAGCCAGGAAATGTCAAAAACTACACTATTAATCAATATTAATTAATTCATAATTTTGATTAGTTATTTAGTTAGTCATTAAATATTTCACTCGCTGTGTCTAAAGCTGTCAATCTTCACTGTCTATCCAGATCTGACGTAGCTGTTCCAGTCACTGATTACTCTGTGATGCATTTGTGTCCAGGTCTCCCAGGGCAGCAACTTTCTCTCCCCTGACAGTTTTGTACTGCGTCCTGTACAGAGAAGTTAAGCTGCAGAAATCTCACTTTGCCCTCAGGCAGAGCGGAATGGCGCATCAAAAAGCCCCAACAGATGGTGAAATACATGCTTTATGACTCTCTGTGGGGACAAAAATATAATCTACTGACACAAAGACTACCACTCTGAAACACTAAGCAAATCAGATCCCTTTGCCCTTAATACAAAAGCACACACAAAAACGCAGTAACAGCCCAAGTAATGCAGCCACACAATCTACAGAATATTTTCCTTGGTGCTATTTAAACTGCATTTTCATTTTGAGGGTAGCTGCTAAACAATGTATTATTAAAATAAGAACATTAAAATGTTTGGTTGTTTTTATAATTAATGTTTTTCTAGCTATGCCAAGTTCATAAAAATGTAATAAGTATAAATCATGATATGGGCCCTTTAAATATTGTGGACAGCAACAACATTGAAGTTAAAAAGGTTGAGTTCCACTTTCCTGTTACTTAAAGGCATAATATAACTTAGCTCTAGTAATCAGTAGGCAATTCTTCATATTGAGGTCAAGGACACCCTTTCTGCTCTAACGGATTCCAACTGATTTCAGGACCTGTTACTTTATCAATGTCTACCAGGCCTCAAAATGTAACAGATATGGTGGCAGTTTGTCTAATTGCCTCATACACAAGGGGGATCAGAGAGCTAAGAGCAGGGCTGTGGCGGCTTTGACTTTGAGACGGGTGTCAACTTTTAGTGTACTGGGGTACATGCCAAGCGCCCTATATGAGGATTAAAACTGAGTGTGTCTAAGGGGGTTTTGCACACCGAATTACAAGAGGCAGAGAGATCATAAGAGCCTTGTGACAAAACTATGTCTAACTGGGTGGTGTGATGTCACGCCTGTGTGTTACAGTGCAACTGGGATCAAGCAGCCTTTAGAATGCTTATATGAGTTAAGAATAAGGGCAGTTGATTATGGGAATGCACAGAGGGCTCCTATTGGCCAGACAGGGCTCATAAAACAAGCTAAGGCTTGACAGGAATTCTAAGACAAGAAAGACACAAGCTGTCCTGATCTTTGAAGGTCTACAGGTTCAGGGTTCTACAAGTTAAAAGCTGTAGCCCATGGCGAGCTGAGCTGCTGTGAGGTAACAAAGATAAAGGCGCTTTCACATAGCTTGCATCAGGCTTTAATTTCTAGACTTCTGCTGCTTTGACAGCCACACAAAAAGCAAATGTGTGTTCTCGCATTCTATCTGTGCTATTTTTGAATTGTTCTTCTATGTACTCATGCATTAGACAAAAAGCTTTGGTCGCTACTTGTTTTAACTGTTGTGAGGTTTTAATACACTGTCATAATTAATACACTTTTGTATTTAAAGATTTGACAGACCACAGATCAACTATCAGATTTTAAAACAATGAGCCAATCAGATAAATTTGACGTAGAAGTGGGTCCATCTTGCTGCTTCTAAATGAAAAAATGGGTCAAAAACGACACAGAATGACCTTTAAATCATAATTAGTTTTTTCCAATGTTGTTGATTTTTGCAACAGCGCCCATCCGTACATTGATACTCCATGCGAAACAGCATTGATCGACCGCACGACTAAAGGTCAGCAGCTAATAAGGTCAAAGTTGAAACTATTTGTGCTATGAGTGGCGAATTACAACACTCAAACTGTGACCAATGCGTAACGGCGTAGCTTGATGTTTGGCTCCAAGTTGTTTAATGCATTTAATGCACTGACATGACATGAATTCAGGAAATCAGCATTTGCCCTGACTCTTCCATCTGAAGAAATGTAAATCATTCTGACTGACATATAAAAATTGTTTTCTTAAAACACTTTCTTAAAGCTCTGACAGCTCACAGAATCACAGCATCACTACTACTGTGAGGGCTGGAACACATGAACACTCCTCTGTGAGGTCATAGCTTAACCACCCCTTCACTTAGACACAGTGTAGGCTTTAAAAGCTGCGGGTGTAAGCGTGCTCAGACAAGAGCAATCAATAGTAGTCACGTCCTCTCCTCTGTGGGCTATTAATGCTCCTGCTGGCAGGCCAACGAACAGAGCACAGATCAATACAACCACCGCCGGGAACCGCTGAGCTTCACAAACCACAGCACTCTATGTAAGCACAACAGTTTATCTTGGGATTTTTTTTCCACATTTCACAGATTTTACAAATGAGTAAACTTGAGGTTTCCATCAGAGCATGTGAGCGGCAAGACGCCAAAGGGGGAGTTTTCCTGGAGACCACTACATTAGCATCAAAGGTTATTCTTTTACTCATATTCCATTTACTCATACGAAATATGAGTTAAAGAATAAAAACATTAAAAAATAAGATATAATGTTAAATATATAGCATTTTCATAAATATATACCAACAGATGAGCAAATACAGACAGTAACTGATTCTCTTGTTACTGATTCTGAGTCTCTGTATAGTGGAACTCACAGTTGGTGATGTCAGGAGGGGCAAAACTGTCATTCATAAAGACACTGTTGGGTTTAGCCACTTTCAAGTAGACCACGTCTGGGGTATTTTTCAAGGCAGTCACGGCATGTTCATGTGTAACTTCCTCCAAGCAGGAGCTATTCACCTAAGACATTAATACACATAGAATACTTAGACTGCAGTGTTGTACCAAGCTTAAGACTTTAACAATGTAAACAAAAACGTGTTTTCATACAGCAAGAAGTTTGTCTCCTATTTGAAGTCTCCCATCTTTGTGTGCGGCACCACCTTCAATAATCTTTGTGACATAGATGCTGTTGTCCCCTGGGATGTGCTGATTTCCAACACCACCTGCTATACTGAAGCCAAGACCTGAAATAAAACCAAGATCAGTTAAGTTAAAAGATGAAGTCAAAAACAAATAATAACATTAAACACAATTGGAATCTTCCGTGCAAAACATTTTCAAACACAATATCCTGTAATCTGTAAATTGAGCCAATAACAGGCAAATAAAAATAAATAATATTGCATAATTTGTAAAAAAAACAGATTTAACCCAAGGGAGGGTATTGTTTCTATGGAAACAGCAGCTTAAAGTCTTTATAGTTGTTGTGTAAAACGCTGCAGAATGTTGTGGCTGGCATTAAAATATTCTCATTGTGTGTGTGTGTCTGTGTAAAACTGTGAACTTTCATACGCTCTCAGCTGTGATCAGATATTAATTCCAGAGAGAGTAATTTAGCAGAACCCCTGCTGTGTAAGGATTAGAGGCTCATATCACAAAGAAATAAACCCCTAGTTAAACAGTCTATAGTCACTTTAATAGTCTATATTAAAACACGGAACAAATGCAAGCTGTGCGATAATATACATATTCTGTATTTTAAACTGCTGTCTTAATAACCCCCTGAAGACATTTAAGGCTGTACACAAATATCAAACACAAAGACCTAATGCAAATCCTCTAATTTAGATCCTTTGTCAGTTTTTTGTAGACTGTGAGACGCACCAATAAGAAGCCTCTCTTTGAGGTTTGGTAACTGTACCTTTGGGTCCTTTAATGAGTTTGATCTCCATGACCTTCTCTGATGCAGACTTTCTCCTCCTGATGTACAGTCTGACCAGTGACCCCGCCTCCTTCAACGCCTCCACAGCTTTACTGTGGGTCACGTCCCTGACATCCACCTCGTTCACCCGCAGAATCACATCATTCACCCTGTGTGGAGCACAACACAGATATAACACACACTCACGCTTCTATATTATTCCACTGTTCCACACACATTTGTCAACCTGTGGGACCGCAGACACACAATGAAATGTAAACAAACAGTTGAGGAGAATAAGAATTTTCCAGAATCTGAAACTGATCATCTAAAGTAATGAAGTATGTAGGACAGAACCAGGAACATGAATTGAGAAAGTCAATAAGGTCTAACTTGATTTAATGTGGAAACAAAGTCTGCAGTGTTACAACATGGTAACATTTATTGAAATAGGACATGTTTTTTTTTTTTTGCTGTTTTCCCCAATCATGTCAATGTATTACCCAATACTAACACAGACACATACTGTAAACACAAACTAACTGTACACACACACCAGAATTAGAAAATCAGTGTATCAATCTAACACAGAACCAGCATTGACTAATAATTCAATGCACAGGAATCAGTGGCAGTCAGTCTTTTCGGTGTCATTGTGCATTTCACACATTCACACAAGTATCCTAAAGCCTTTACGACATGCAATCATTAATTCTCTCACTTTCACACACACTTTTTTAAAAGCAAGCAGCCAGCGGCAAGGCTAAGCCTTCTCTCTTTCTCTCTTTTGGTCTGTCAGTGTGATACTGTCAGAACCTCAGAAGCACTGCTTTAATGAGCCTCTGACAGCACAGAGATACTGCAGTCCTCAAGGACAAACTCATTTACACACAACACAATTGTGTGGAAATCTATTACAATCAAATATTATCTATTACAATAATATTTAAAATTATTGGGACATTTAAACCACACTTGAAAGTGCATGAATGCCAGTTAGCAAACTAAATTTTAAACCAAGTTATTTAAAATAAAGACAGCACAAGCACGTGTCAAGCAAACAAATTTCTCAATTTAATTTTGTTCTCGATAGTACCACAATATAAAAAAAGAATGTGGCTGTCCAAACATCACACAAAGCATGTCATTTGAAAACCACTAGCATTAACAGGAAGCTGTTCTCACAGTTTTCACTCTTCTATAAAAGGCAAAGAACGTTCAAACAAGGCTGAGAGGATTTGCTAGCATTCAGACACATGAGCATCAGTGAGGTCATGACTTCATTTAAGGTGAACTATTGGGGTCTGGCTCTCAGCCAGTGTTTCAGTTCACCCACAGGTGTACAGTGGGTTTAGACTTGAGCTTTATGTAGCCACTCAAGCCCTTCTATACTAGATTTGAGTAAATCTGTATAGATAAATCTGTAATATGTATACTGCAACAGAAACTACTGAAGGCATAAGCATATGCTAAAGGCATAGACTTAAAGGCACATAATTTTCTCAAATGTTGTTGTTTAGTGTAGCACTGATCTTTACTGGAATTAATAATTAATTAGATGTTTACAAAGTTTTCTTCCCATGAAGTGTACATGTATTATATGTACATTAAAAAAATTCAACTAAGATTAAAATACACAAAATTTGTGGACACTATCTCTTTTGGCTCATCAGTCTCAGTGGAACATGTCCAAAACATTGGATTTATATCAGAACCAAATATTACAGTAATGTTTTGTTTGACCATCTACAGTATAAAAAGAGCAGGAAGGAAACAAGTGAGAGCTGCAGTCTTACCGCAATCTCCCGTCCTGAGCGGCGGCACCCCCCGGGATGACCTTAGTGATGAATATACTGGGATCTTCACCAATGTGAGGGTTGTCTGTTCCACCAGCGATACTGAAGCCCAGCCCAGAGTTCCCCTAAATAAAGCAGGAGAGCTGTGGTCAGATTCAGAGATTACACAACAGCTCACAACAACGGGTTATTGTAGCTATGTACGTATGTTAAACTATTGATAAACTAAACTGTTGGAACAACCAAACCATTATGATCAATCAATTATATCTTCCATTGATGAATTAATCAGACAATAAAATGACTCCCGAGTTTTATCCACATTTTGCTTATTACTGTATTGCCTGTATTGCTATAGGCAACACTGCATGCAAGTAAGGTTTGATATAAACGACAACAAACAGTGCTCCTTTTCTAAGAGCACTTGTCATAGTTTTAATACAATTAAAATGAATTTTTTATCTTTTAAAGTGCCTATTTAAACACAGGTGCAGGTGAATACTCCATATTAATGTACATTTGTTATGTGGATTGTCAAACAGCATAAGGAAATGGTCTTTGTTCAGTTATGCATTTAGACAGTGAGGCAGCAGGCTTTAAGTTGAGCTGACAACAGCTTGTGGAGAACCATTGTTTATTTATGCAGAGTTAATAAATGTGCAGTGCTGAACTGGGTCACTAAAAAGCAGATGAGAATGAAGTGGGTGAGCCTGAGGCACAGTCGGGATTAAGTCTTGACTGTGGAAGGCAACACGGTGCTCTTATTGTCTCCTTGCTAACTCTGCAGAGAGAATTTCAGAGCCAATTTAATGTTGTGTTTAATGGACATGCTCTGAGTTATTACATGGAGACATTGCTGAGTTTTGTATTTTAGGCTGTGCTGCAGCTGCTTATTGACTGCTAGAGATGTCCAGATTCAGTGCTGTACACAAACTGTTCACAGGGGAAATAAGACATGGAACACAGAAATCTGTGAGGAAATACTTCAATATATTTGCACAGAGAAATCTACAGTAATCTACAGTTTGTTTGCCCATACAATGCCAATTGTTGTCTTGATATCAAGTACTTAAAAATGTCTTAGTTTACAAGCATTTGACTATTAAAGATATCACAAAAATGTATTATATATGACTCTGTACAGTATGTATACATATTTATGTACTGTACTGTTCATATAAACATATGTACGTAGATATTTACTAATCATGGGCTTGATCAGTCCACTCACCCTCTCCAGTGTAATCTCTTCATATTCAAAGTCAGCCTCTGTACCATTAACCTGTGAACAACACAAAACTTCAGGCACAACGTATTTTAAGCCATTGCTGGTTCGTGTCCTGGTTGTATGTTTGTTTACTGACAGACTATGAGACAAAAATCAAACATAAATACAAACATCTGCAACAGATATAAAACGTATCTTCATGTTGACATGTGGCTCCACTTTCCAACAATATTGAAAAGTGTATTGCTGATCTACAAAATAAGTTCTGTAGCTGATTTAACACAGTGTTCCAGACAGATAAAACACTATATATTGTAGTACCAACCAGCACCATTCACTCTAACTACTTTTTTTTGTAACTGTGTGACACCTATAGAGCCCAACAACAACCCTCAGTTTAGTCAGTCTAACTCAGAGACTCAATCCTCTATTCTGATGGAAGGAAGGCACTAGATTACTTAATAAAATAACATTTAATAAAAGTTCCCTTGGCACTCAAGGCTGTGTTACATTGTGAACACGATCACAGCTTAAAGCGTCGCAGACACATTCGTGACTGATTCACACATACTGCACATTCATTTTGGCTAGTATGATGCTTGTGGGACATGACACTGTGTGGCTCACGCTCCCACTGTGAATGCTGTAATCCGTTAACAGGGGAGCTAAAGTAAAACGCTGTATGTGTGAATCCCACACAGCGGTGACCCTTTAGCTGATTATATATACAAAACAGTTGTTTGCTAATGCATTTTATAATACTTCAATCACTGATAAATGAAGGAATTGTTTAGTGTAAACAATCAGCGAATCTTGCTTAAACTGTATTTTGTGTTCTGACCTTTGGCAAACATGAACGTGACAAGATGATATATCAATTTAAGTTTCCAATTAGCGTCTCCCTTGACTCATATAATGCTTCGTAAAAATCTGATGTGCTACTTGTCCTTCAGACACTGAGAGGTGAGTGTCTATGGAACACTAGAGTATGCAGGGAACATGCAGGGAAGCGAGAGAGCGCAATGCTGCCAGTAGTTCTCCGTATGATCATTAACACGCTCTGATTATTGCAAGAACTGGTGTTATACTTAAAGGTGCATTTACACACAGCAGCATGCAGCAATAGGTAATTCTTTCAAATGTGTGGTGTATAATTTTCTATAATTTAATTTTCTTGTAATTTTACCTTAAACATCAAGCCAATCAAGCCATCAAGCCATCAAGCTCAGAAACTCAACTTTGATTATGTAATTCATATAGGGATTGGGCCCTGCTGTAGTCATTAGCACAGCAGCCGCTACGTCTGGTTTGTTCTCAGCACCATGGACAGTGCTGCCTTTCAAAGGCACATCTGAACATTGAGTTAATGAGCGAAGGCACAGCACAATACTATCATTTATCTGAGGTTGATTCTTTTGTGTTTAATCATTTTCTACATTATAGCTCATGAATCTTCCAACCTTCATCGTGACATCAAAACAAATTCAATACATTCTGTGACAGACATTAGCCTAATTTCAACCTCCTACAGCAACACTGCCCACATAACGTACTTCCACCCCCAGTATTCCCACCTCCCTGCCTTGACAACATAATTTCCACATGGAGTTAATTATGCTCCATAATCACAAAAGACAAAACAGTGGTGGATCCCGTGAGGCTCCGAGTGCTGCTGATGCAGCAACAAGCTAAAGTGAAACTGGTGTGTGTGGTGCTGGATCAGAAAAACAGACATCCTTGAACCTTTTTACTCCACAGGCAGACTCAAATGAAGCAGAAAACAGACCTGAAGATGTCATTTCATGCCACTGAACGAACACCACACTCGACTAATGGACCTCGGTAATGATACTCAAAACGCTGTGCTAACATTAACCTCAGGGTCAGTGAGTTAAAATGGAGAAACCAGTACAAGAACACACTGAAGGAAAGAACAGTACCACTACATTTTCATTGGATAACCAGATTTGCTTGTAAATTTTTAAGGTTACCCAGTTTCACTTGTAAATGTTTGCAGATGGCTGTTTCCCCCGTAAATGTTTTGTTGATAAGTTTTGCTTGTTAAAACATCTGCAGTGGTAAAATTAGAGATTGTTGTTTCATGCTTGAAGCCCTACTGTAAATCTCACGTTTTTGCACCTTTTTTTGCTAGCGTTCCCTAGTATAACTTGTCAGATAACAGATAATAAATAGACACTACATCTAAAAACTGGTGCATGCTGCTCTGAATTAAAAAAATGAATAGGAAAAAGGTTAAAAAAACGAGTGTAAATAAGTAAAAATGACACTTACATATGGGGCTGATTCCACACTCTCTGTATTTACCACGACAGGAGGTGGATTTGCCTGCAAGAGAAAAACAGTCCAGTCAGGGCATCACATTTCTTGTTCCATCCGAAATCCACCTAGAGCAAAATTTGTTTAGTAGATGCAGCAGCTAGGAAAAGCCATGTTAAGCTTGCAATGAAGGTATATTCACTTACTCGCCTCATGACGCTACATGTACCAGCACTGGCGCTCACACCAGATTAGCACAGCGCGGCCGGCATACATACACATACATGGCGTTTTAGACTGCAGAACATGCAATGCTGAAGCATGAAGGCTATTATGAGCTCAAAGTAACCTAAAGTAAGACCACGCTCGCTCACTCAAAACATTCGGTCTTTCTTAAGGGCTTTCCACTTCCTGTTGCAGGTCCACACACAGATGCTAGTAGTCAATGGAAGAAGCAATACTTTACCCAACTCAAAGTGAGCTGTGAAATGGCAATGATCAAAAAATGAGCAACAGAAAAAGAGCAAAAAAACTGAAGGGAGGGGGAAAGTAAAGAAAAACAAAAAAGACCTGTGACGTCGATGGAGAGATGACAGCGGGCTCCGCAGGGGCAGTGGAGATTGGGATCACGGGGATTATGAGAGTGGAGGGTGGGACAACATCTGTCTGCTGAACAATAGGATGGAAGGGAAGAGGTCAGGTCACATATACACACAACAACACGACAGCAGAACTGCATAGGAAGCACCCACAGGGGAGGGGTGGCGGTGGGTAACTGCATGAGTGTGTGAGAGATGAGCCACTTTCCACAGGGTAGTTCTAGGAACTAAACTATAGGAACCAAATCTATGAGAACTATTTCATTAGTACATTTTCTCATTGCATTTGTACCATGTGTAGGAACTCTGAAGTGATGTAAGCAAGCTTAACCTGTTCAGCAACTAAATGGTCATGAAAAAATATTATTATTACATTTTTAAGAATGTAAAAAACCCAAATAACCATTTAAGATTAAGTTTATACTAAGTGTTCGCCACATGTATCATGTGTAAATCTATTAAATGCATAAATGTACATTTTGCAATTTGGATATCGCCTGCTAGAGGGTGTTTCATAAAACTACAGGTCTCAATAACCTGCTTCTAAAATCAATGTATTGGGTCATTTTGGGTCATTAGAGCAGAACAATCTCAAAAGAACCTCTTGAAGCAAATCTGAGGGAGGTCAAAGCAGGGAGCTGTTAGACACTCTGTTATTATTAAAGAATTTCATAGAATTAGTGAGGAAAATGCTGATTTAATGCTAGAATCAACACAGCTGGCCATAGTCAACACAGCTGCACAAGACGCAGTATATTTTTGGTTGTACTATAAGATTCAATAAAATTTGATTAAGGCTAGTGGTTAACATTACTGCCATGACTTTGCCAACAATGCAACTGTTATAATCAATAAAGCCGTTTACAATGCAAAGAAGCATTAAATGCATAAAATCAACCACGTACACAGTATGTGGTGTTACAGTATGACATGGCTCATGCTACATGTTTACTGAGCTGTGTTAAGGCAAAAGACTCATAAAGGCATAAAGACTCATACTGAAATACTTTGACAATGCAGATGGCATACTGACACTTTGTCTGGCACAACACACACAATCACCCCCACTAAGCCCACAGGCAATTCTCAGCAACTGCGGTACAATATGCACAGATTTCACAATTAATTCTGTATCTATTCAGAAGCTTGGAGGGAATTCACACTCAGTCAGAATTTAAAGAGTAACTACATAGGATTTGGAGCCATCTGTATTTATCTATGCCAATACACAGACGCTGCCACAGAAAGCATGGAACAGATCACTGAACCCCTTCCTCACTCCTCTTATGCAATGCATGGACTTTAAACAAGACTTCTAAACATTCAAAAATGGTTTACAGAATTTAGCAAGCGACAAATTAAAACAACATACATTTTTTGTTAGATTTGGCACATATTATCAATTTCTTCTATTCTCTCTAGACTGTTTACTATGAGTCATCCCACAAAAAGCAACTGCACAAAAATAATGAATACTTAATAAACAACACATGTAAGAATCGCTGAGAAACCTTAATTAAGTGTAATGCCATAGGCTAAAACAATACCATGGCCACTAATTGTGCAGTGTGCACAGGCACTAAAATAGAAGCTTGCCAATACTATAGACTGGAGTCCCACTTTAGCAGTCCACTATAGACCTTTAATTGTGAGATTAATTGCTTTAAATGAATTTAACATGGAAAAACAATACAACAGATTGGAAGCTTGAGAAAACAACCTGCAAAATCAGAAGAGGAAAGAACATCATGTCCGTTGGAAAAGACATACGCAATTAAACCAGCTGCTAGAGACACACATTTTATCAGCACAACAACAACTATAAAAGATGCCAGATTTAACATTTAAAACAACACTGCATACCACTCATTAGTGTAAAGCGAGAGAAGGAACCATTTGGTAACACCAAAGACAGCAGAAAAGCCTCTCAACCCAATGACCAGAGGCAAGAAGGTTCTTGTCTCTAAGTTCTTGCTTCTTCTAACGTACCTTATCAAATGACACCGAAGCCCAAAAAATGCCAACCCTGTCAGAAAACCTCTCACACGGCCCACTCGCTTTAAATGTGTTCTTGGTGGGGCTTTTCTTCACGCTGTCACGCAAATTGAGAAGGTTGGTCCTGCTCTTGGCTATGTTTGAGGGCAGCGTGTAGGACCTGTAGCTGGCTGGGAGGAGGCGGCCCTCATGGTTCACCATCTGCTGAAGATGAGGTTGCTTGAGGATTGAGGTAGGCTGTGGGTTCTGCCTGACATTGAGATGTTGTGAGACCTTCCTCTTCTCGTGAACTGACCTCTCGCGGCTCTCAGCTCTTCGACCGACATACTCATGGCCGGAGTAGAAGGTCGTCATGTTCAGCACGAGAACAAAACCTCAAACGGCACCATCAAATTTTCCACAAAACGAGGTTAAGGAGGCTGCTGTTTTGGTAAAGCGCATTGGCAACAAGCAGGCGGGGTGAAATTCAGTCCAGGCTGTCATGTGCGTGTGGACGCTCTCTGAGTATCTCGTTCGCTCTTCCTCTCATCTCTTTGCATTCTCATGCCAATTACGGAGCTCAAATGGAGGGGCTTTTTCCTGGCATGAATAATCAATGATGGGCTCCGATTCACATACAAATCCAGCCCTCTGACACCACGCCAAGATATCTGAATCCTAGCATGAAGATCTATATAGCAAACAGCTTGTTACCTACATATACAAAGATGTCATTAAAATGGAGGGATATTTATAACGAAAGAGGTTTTCTGAGTCAACGTTGTAGGGAGCATATGTGGACCATACTCAGATATTATAATATAATATAAAACAATTTGCAATGACAGAATATTAATAATAATATATATGAAGATTAGAATGTGCACAACTTTTGATGCTGGAAATATGTTTATATAATTTTACTCCGATTTGACTGTGGTCACACAATGATTAAAAACACCATACAAACTAATGCATATTACATAACCACTTTTGTAACTGATGACTTGTCATAGTGCATAAATACAAAGGATCTGTACTTTGACAATATCACAAACAGATAAATTACACAAAATTACCTATAATAGAAGCACTGACATTACAACTCATGTTATTGAACTCAAGGAAGATTTTATAAATGGATTTGAATGGTCAATTCTAGTTCTACAGGCTGCTAATGAGTGTCCATGTCAGCTCGCATATAATCTATAATTTAATGTTACAGAGCCAAAACTGTAGAATATGATTTCTAAACGTAAATCTACTTAGTTTTTACAGTGTTGTTTGCAGGATTTCAGAATTATATTGCTTAATAATCCCCTGTATAATAACACTGATGATAATAATCATACATCTGTCTGTATATAAATGACTGCTTATGTCACAGGATAGTGACGGTCGACATCTAAAATTACAACTGCAGTGCCACCTACTGGCCACAGACTACACTAATAACTACAGACTTTTAACTAATAACAAATAAAATGCAACAA